>CM042190.1:33773444-33794246 GCA_023539305.1 Ilex asprella
TTAATTATTTGTGTTGAAATGTTTCTTATTTGTTTATATATCTTTTTATATATACATATATTATGTATGTATTAATTTTATATAAAAACACAATGATAAAATATATATTTATATATATATTTAATAAATAAATAAATAAAAATAGAAATATTAAATTAAAAAAATATTTTTCCTATTTTAATTAGGGTGAAAATTTTTGACTTATCATGATGACAGGAGTTGAACTCCACACGAACACGAAACGAAAATAAACATGTCAACTCGTAACTCGACATGACACAATTAGTTAAATGAGTTGAGTTAGATGTGACTAATATTCGATACAAACTTATAATGACTCAACACGAATTTAACACGATACGATTCAATTTTCACTCTTAATCTTAGCCAATGCAAAAAAAAAAAATGACAAAAATATAAAATTTTAAGGGATTTAATTGTAATTCTCTAAAAAAAATTAGATTACTACACTTTATCTCTTATAATTACCTGGTGTGGTCGGAAATCCTTGTAGATCCAGATGATGTAAGAGTCCGAATGTTGTCACAATTGAATTAACACACCAAATGGGGAAGAAAGAATAGCTGCCGATGAAAAGTCATCGTTTTTCCCAGCGATTTCGCTTTTGTAGGCGTTCACTAGGGTTCATCCATCTGAGCACTTCTCATTCGCGCGATCTCTCTCATCTTTCTTCGCTTCGCAGGTTAGCGTCTGTTACATTTGACAGAAGACTGAAGTGACTATTTTTAAGCTTTCGAGTTTGTTCGAGGAAACAATTGGTGAGTTTGTACATTTTTTGCGAATCAAAAACAATTGAATTGACACCACCACACCACACCACACCACCCTAAAAGCTATGGCCCCCAAATTTGGATGCATGGTTATACATATATATACATTTTTTATATATCAGGCCAAGGCCAGGCGCCTGCTGTTATCTCCGGTTCAGCTCTGACTTCCTCTCCAAAAGTGTTCGACTTTACCATCTTTGGATACCGGAGATCCCGACCCATCATCATCTTCATTAGTTACTCGCATCTAACTGCTATTGGTTGTGGAAATGAGGCTCGTCGGCTCAAGGAGGAGGCGATGGTCCGTACTCTGTGTCTTGATCGCATGCGCACTCTTTACAGGTATTGGGCTTTTGATCCTCACATTCAGGTCCATCGATCCATCAATCGACGCTGATCTTCGCATCAATACCAACCAAAATGTTGTACAAATAGAAGAAACCGATGCACTTCGTAATCCACACACTGAGACCACTGGGACAACAAGTAAAGGATGCGCAACGGTGGAAGAGATGGGCGAAATCTTTCGCCGAGGGTTCTTGGAGGAAAGTCTCAGAGTGAGACAAGTTATTCAACACCACTTTGCTATCAACGGTATAATTTACACTCGGTTATCCTTGGGAAGGCAATTTTTTTTTTTATTGCATACTGTATATTTGGTTTTTGCTAAGTCTTATTTTCCCTGATTATTAACAAAAAAAGAAAGATTTGTGTAGTGTTTTCATGAACATTTATAGGAACTAATGGTTCTGTTTCATGTACTAGAGTGGCACTAGATATATAGGAGTATTGAAATTTGAAAGATGGATGTCCATGACCATGAGTACAAGCTACAAGTCGTATTCCTTTTGAAGTAAGAGTAAAGTGTATAAATTAGGGAAGTTCAGAAAGGTCAATTTATTTTGTATACAAGACTGGGAGATGACTGACGGAAGTTTCTTCAATGTCAAAGCCGGTTCATAAATCTATTCAAGTATGGATAGGAGGCGTTTCATGGTGCAACCCTGGAGGAGGAAGGTTCTTGACTAGAAAATCCAGATGGGTTGTGAAAATTAATGCAACAAATAGGACTTTTATGAGCTGGAATAGAGAGTTATATGTTATAATAGGTTTTGAATTGTACCATTGGGTTCATGATAAACCACAAATGTGCACATGTGTTTGTGTGGATATAGTTATTGACTTGGTTCAAAACAAATTACTGCCATTTGTGAATATGGAAACGGGTAACAGTGGCATGAAAAGCCTTGAGTTTTTTAAGCTGTCATGTATTTGGCATGCAATTATACTGCAACAAGCCGCTTCATGCTAGGCACCAAGGTATATAACACAGTTTTGGGGATTAGATCATGGATACAATCCTTGATTCATAAGCCAAGTGAAATATGTCAATGATAAAGATTTTGATGAACTAACCAAGTGGTTTGAAATGATTGAGTTAGTAAAATATAAGTGTTGCATACTACCAGGAAACCTGGGCTTCCTTGAAAGAACACTTAATAGTCTGTTTCTCCCTTACTTATCCCTGTGTAGGCGCTTCAAGAGTCCGAGGCCTTCCTCCAGAGCAGTTCTGCCGACATGGTTTTGTGATAGGGAAGGCATCCGAGGCAGGATTTGGTAATGAAATGTACAAGATCTTAACTGCTGCAGCATTGAGTGTCATGTTGAACCGGTCGCTGATTATTGGGCAAACCAGGCATATTGGTTCTCTCTATAGCCTTTCTATTTATATTCGACCTTTGTTTTTTATTTTTATGCAATAGCAAGTTGAATTGCCAATGCCAACAAAAGCCTTTTTAATTAAAATAAAAATATTTCCTATTAAGAATGTGCTTGTAGTTTAGGCTATCCCATTCCAGAGTGGAAATTGCAGGCAATGTAAGTATCGTTAGCTTCATGATTTCTAGATGGTAGAATGGGATGGTATACAGCAGCCGAAGGTTAAAGAGTTGCAATGGGGACTCCACCATTTACTTGTGAAGCAACGCATAATGTAGAGATACAGTTTGAAATTTCTGTTATATATTTGTTTTTGGTTAGCTAATTATTGCTTTACTTCAATATTTGTAGGGGAAACTATCCTTTTGGGGATTACATTTCTTATTCCAACCTTTCCTTTACGTTGAAAGAAATTAAGCATCTGTGGAGACAGAATGGTTGTGTGACAAAATACGGAAGGCGTTTAATTATGAGGATTGATGATTTTCAGAAACCAGCACGAACGGATGTCCTCTGCAGCAATTGGAGGGGATGGAAGCAACCCATCATATGGTAAAGTGAGAACATTAATTATCAATCTACTCTGTTCCTTTTAAGGGTTCATCAAATGACAACCTTCGCACTGCAGGTTCCAAAATACGACAGATGCTGTAGCAGCTCAATTTTTCTTGAAGAATATACACATTGAAATGAGGAAAGTGGCTTCTGATCTCTTTGGAAGGCCAGAAAATCTTCAATACAGGCCCAACGTGTTTGGGGAACTGATGAGAGTTCTCATATCTCCTTCGGAAAATATAGAACAGGCAGTGAATTGGGCTCTTAATGGGGGGCTGGATCCTGATATCACGTTGCATCTGCGGATGCTTATGAACAGGTATTGCATATGAAAAATTTAGATTCCTCTTTAGGGACTCTAATGCTTGATTTTCAATGCCTGGTTGATAGAAAAAAACAAAGTATCCTCGCATCCCTTCATGATAGGGTTCTTTCCATTTCGTTGTTTATCAGGATCAGAATCATACAAAAGATTCTGAATATAAATTAATGCATGTATCATTCAACTTCAATCAAATGAATTAACGCAATGTTTACCTTCACTAGCCACTTCCCATGTAGTTCAAGATTTGTTTGTAAAGGATGTTCCAAATAACTTACAAGTCATATCTTTGAAAGTTTGCTGATTTTTTTTTTTTTTTCAATTTTCTTTGGCTGGAGTATGCAGTGCATGACCCTTAAAGAAAATGGAGGTGGCCATAGTATTTGAAGCCATATTAGATTCTAATATCCCAGTGATCCTCTGCATCTAGAAGGCACTTGCATGCACTTTGAACATCCCTCATTGGCTTCGTTGAGCATGTTGGAATTATTAAATTTCTTGCAATTCATGATTCTGTTCTGATGATATGACTTCTATAGTTCAAAACTCTGACATTCTTGTCCGCTGTTTCAGATCTGTGAGAGCGGTGCAGGCTGCATTGGGTTGCGTAAAAAAAGCCATAAATAGTATGCAACTGGTGTCCAGACCCAGAGTGGTTTTAGTTTCAGATACTCCCTCCGTGGTGAAGGATATTGCACCATCTTTGTATGGATTTGCAGAGGTAATTGGTTGTGTCATATTGTCAACTGCTGTGCTATTGACCAGAGCGCAGTAGGATACCATGCAATCAGTGTTTAATGCCAAAATCCCACAACTTTTCAAGTTGGAAATACAGTCATTTGTACTTTCACATCATATGCATTCAATGGAACTACATTACCCAAGTGCTTCTAATGTGGTTTTGCACTTTCCAGGTTCTTCATTTTGATCATAATCGATTTGAAGGTAACATATCCAGCAAAGTTAATGCATTGCATAATTTGAATTTTAGAGTGAAGGATTGGGGGCCGGCACCCAGATGGGTAGCGTTTGTCGACTTCTTTCTTGCATCACGTGCAAAACATGCTGTTGTTTCCGGGGCTCACCGACGAGTTGGGACAACGTACGCACAGTTAATTGCAGCCCTGGCTGCAGCAAACAGACTAGGTAATTCCGAGCCCTTACTCACTCTGGTTCAGACCTTCTGAATCGTTCTTTTGTTTTTGACTTTGCTTTTTGTGTTTTTTGTTATGCCACAGAGGATAATTCTTCTGCTGGTTCAAGGTTTTCGTTCTTGAGTAGCTTCCAAAGTAATGTGCTTTCAGAAGGTTTAAGAAATCAGGTTGGGTGGGGACATGTGTGGAACAGATTTGCTGGTCCATTGAGTTGTCATAAGCAGTCCAATCAATGTGCTCTCACGCCACTGCTTCCTCCGGCTTGGTGGGATGGACTTTGGCAGTCACCGATTCCACGGGACGTCCGCAGGATGGAAGCATTCGGAATCCAACTCTCTGGTTTTGGAACCTTTGATGACGATCGCCTTCATACTTTCTGTAATTTGAGAAAAAATGTGGTGGTAACTGTTCCACTGATTTGATTTTTTGGAAACGTACACGACCCATGCAGTTTGGGATTTTGATTTGATTTGACTTTTCTCACCTCATCCAGTGTTTGAATTGAAGCTGTTATATTCATTTGTCTATCTAGTTGAATATCAATTTGTATGACTTAATGTGAGCCACATGATTTTGAAACATTGGTGATAAATTATCAGAGATTAGTTGGGTCAGATAATCATAGGATTCTCAATCCCGAGCTAAATGGGTAACTAATGTTTTCTTATTGGTTAGTGAGAAGAAATGATTTTTTTTTTATGTTAATCTACTTTAATGAGAAGTGGAGTTCATGTTGATTACTTATAAATATGTACATGTCCCATCACTTTGTGCATACCAAGTTTGACGATTAGGAGAGAGAACTTGATATTTGGGCTACACCAAAGGATTATTCTTTTTGGTCAACAATTCAAGGTTTGGACTAATGGCTTCAGATATGTCACAAATTAAATTATGTTAACAATATTCATTCATTTCAAATTATGGTATGCATAGTCGGTTGGAATATGCATTTATGACACTGAGACTAGTATATTCATGAAGGCCAGCTTAAGTTGCACTTTTTTCTTTGTTCCTGTGTTGGATTTGCAGTCAATATGCTTTCTAATATATGGTGTTTTTTTTTAATCAGATAATATATGGTGTTTATTTGAGGGTTTTCACATGCAGGCAGAGAAATGAATTATTTTCAACAATTTCAATTTAAAAATGATATATTTGTCTATGTTGGGCAGGGTCATTGTTAAATGGGTCTTTGAATCACTCCTTTATTGCATATTTGGTGTTTAACAGAAGAACATGCCTCTGGGTATATTCTCTTGAATGGGTTTTTCTCTCATTGGTCTAGTCAACTAAACCTCACTGCAAGTGATTATATTGTCGGGGGAATGGGGGAATTCAATCTATGTTACTTGAGTTTTACTATCAATCAAGTCATGATCAAATACTTCAAATTAATCAACTTAGAATATTTTTGGAGAAGACAGAGCAAGATGCATGTTTTCATGCTACTTTTACTCCAAATTAACACATTCTCCTTTGAGTGTCACATTCCATCTTTCAAGTGGCTTACCACCATAGTTTCTATTCTTGAATTGCACTTTGTGTTGGAACCATGGTGCGAAGAATTGTGCTTGGAGATTTGAGCTAAATATCTAAAGCATCAAGTTTGTGGGTGACATTTATTTAATGATCTTGGTGTTTATTCTATGTTTTCTCGTGTGATATTTCTTAGATTCCATGTGACAAGACGAATATACAAACTTCATAAATTATTTGTTCTCTTTGATACTGTTTCATAATTTTTAAGTATACTTAATTTGGTCAAACATTTACGCCTCTTAAAAAGGAAAATAGGATTGTTAAAACAGTTTAGAAAATTGGAAGTTACACATGATAGGAAACTAAACTAATGTAGACTGATAGGGATTGCATAGCATTGGGCTTAACTATCCAATGTTCATTTTCAAAAATTAAAGTACAACACTTATTGTTTCCAAATTGTTGCATATACAAAGCTTGGCAAGGTTGCTTTGAATGAAATTTGTCAAGGCAATAAGGTTAACTATTTACTAATAAAATTTATGAATTTTTTTAAAAAATAAGGTTAATTATTTTTTGAGTAATTTTTATTTGAACTTTAGCCTGATTCGAAAAGGAATTATGATTTATTATTGGGTCTAATTATTATTTTTATACTTTTATTTGTTATAATCTCTATTTTTCAAATTGGTAAGTGGTCCATGACTCAATGACTTAATATACAATATTTCACACATAAAATTTACATAGAACACATGTGTGTAATTACTAATCTATATATATATATATATATATATAAAAGAAGAAATTATAAAATTGTGTCTAAGTTGGACTTTTAAAACATGAGACAAATCATGTTTTCTTTAATATATCTAAAATATGAATTTTGATTAAAAAAAATGGTAGATTTAAAAAGTGAATATATTCATAAAATGACAAAAATAACCTCAATGATTGTAATATCATTCAAATCAAAATCAACAATCTATATCAAATTTTGGCACATTACCTTTGCAGTACCATAGCATTATTATTTACATATATTTTCTTAGCTCACAATACAAACGAAGGAAAATTTTGAGATAGAGAGTAAAACAAGTCAATAGGTTTCGGAGCCTCCAATTTGTGATTGTTACCTTTCCATCTACTGTGCCAACATAGGTTTTGGATCAACCAGTTTGCAGACATGAAGTATTATACATGCGTGTATTTATTTTTAGTCAAATATAATTTTTTTTATATAAAAAAATTTTAAGTTTGACCACAAACAATTGAAGCATTATGATTTTGGGGCTAGTTTATTTACCAAATTGGGTTATTAAATTCTTTGAGATTGATTGTAAAATGCTAAAATAGTCTCTTTTCTTGTAAAAAGGTGTAACTATTTTTTTTTTTTGTTTTGTTATTTTGTTTCTATATTTCATAGTTATTGCATTTTGGCTCTTTGAGTTTAATGTATTTTTTTAGAATCAAATATGATCCAAAAAAATGACTATGTATTATTTACTTTAATCAAGATTAACCTTATTTTAAAACTAAATATGATAAAATATTTTTATTTCAACAATAAGAATGTGAATTAAAAAGATGTTTCTTTTATAAGTTATTGTATTGTTAGAATTGCTTGAGGATCGATTTTGGAAGTTGACTAAATTACTTATTTTGTATATGAGAAAACGAGAATAATGATTTTTTTTTTTGATAAAATTATAATTTTATTATTCATATGTTTGTATTGAGCTTTGAAATAATGTTAACCTCAATTTCTTAAAAAAAATAACTAAGAAAAAAACGTTGGGATTATAAGACAAAATAACAAATTCCGTAAAAAAACAGTTAAGGCGGTATAATTCTTGAAAAGGGTGTTCATGCGACTCTTATGAATTCAAGAAACCGGGCCTTTCTCTATATAACCCTTTTTTTCTTCATAGAGTGAGACATATATCACATTTCGTTTCAGAAGTACGATTGATCAGTCTCGAGAAAATGGGTCATGGTAGATGCTTTGGTGGGAAGACAGCGAAGGTGAAGCTGAAGAGATAAACAGAGACAGAATGCGTGCTGCCCCAGACTTCCTCCAGCGTCCTTGACGTGCCTTCCGGTGAGTTCTTGTTAGTTTAGTGTTTTGAATCAGTTCAATGAACTGATGACACACTTGGTTTCTTGTTCTTCCCATTTTAGAGTCTAATGAGTAATGCCTGAATTGGGTTTGACGTTTCTTTCATTCTTTGTTTTCTTTGTTCATCAAAGTGGGTTTAACGTATCTCTGAGTTCTAGTTCTTGAAGCTCAAAGTTCTTTGATAGGCAATGTGACTGACTATCTTCATCAACCAGAATTACTGAAATTTTGTTTTGTTAATTGATTGTTAAGTTGGTACGTGGCGCAATCTTTGATTCTTTGAAACCAAACAATTCTTTTAGTTGGTCTATGAGAAACCACTGACAAAGGTTCATAAAATGCTGTTACAAGAAAACATCAAGTCTCAAGAAAAAGACTTTTCAAATATGATGCATCTAATGGAATGTCCATGAAGAACTCTTTGTTACTTTTTTTCCGTATCAATATCTTTAGATCCTCCAAAACTGATTCTTGTTGCAAAATTTAGTTTGTACATGTACTTGAAAATCAATTTTCTTGCTCTTTTATTCAAGCAGTTGAACCGGAAATCAATTTAGAGCCAAGACCGGGACCAATTTTTTTTTCGGAAGGTAAATGTGTATATTGAAACAGGGGAAAATACGTATGCACAAACAAACAATGACATCCCAGAAGACAAGGAGAAACCAAAACAAGAATTCAAGTGGAAGTGAGACAAGTTAAATTCACTTTCAAATGAATTCCAAAAGGAGAAAAATCATATAAAGTTATACAAAAAATCTTGAATAAGATTCTTGAACAACATTACGCATATGATAGCCAATTGGATGACCTTTGAAGCAGCAGCTGGTCATCAAGAAAAGAAAACGGTAGTGCCATTACAAAGCTTGAGTTCAGAAGATGCAGCTTGAAGAAGTCCCAAAAACCAGAAGAGGCTACAAATGAGAAGCCAGTCCAAGTAAGAGACCTCCCACCACAAACAGTGAAACAAAACAACCCAAACCCAAGCTTCAACCCATACACTGACACCCAACGCACCACCACATGAACTACCAGTGCCACCAGGGACATCAAGGCCATCAAATTTGAGAGCCAGCGGAAACAACCACAAGGCCACCAATCCTGAGAGCACAACAACGTCTGAAGGCAGACCCAATAGCATTAAAACTGGTGCTGCAATTATGTAAATGGCAAAAGACAACAGGCGAAGATAACATAAATACATCCAACATGTAGAATATCTCGGGACCATTGGTTACAGTAACTCGGGTATTTTCCTACCAAGAGCTTGAAACTGCAACAAACAAATTTTCAGAAGATCTCGTCGTAGGGCAAGGTGGCTTTGGGAAAGTATGTAGAGGACAAATAGCAACTGGTCAGGTAATTTTTTGTGGCTGAAGGAGCTTCGTTCTGAAGAATTGGTAAAACATTATTTACTATTTAGGCTCATCAAATTGATGTCCATGGTTTTTACTCAATCTTTCATCATGTGAAAATGTTGGATAGCTTTCTTTTCTGAAATATGTTGTGTTCTAATAATGGTAGGCGGTTGCTGTTAAAAAATTCAACCCTCAAGGGGTCTAGGAATTTACAGGGGAAGTTCTCATGCTTTCTCGTTTGAGGCACCCTAACCTTGTTAATCTGGTTGGATATATGCCTTTGGGTTCATTGGAAAACCATTTCTTTGGTAAAATATCACTGTCTTGTTTTAAAATTTTTTAATATGGTACTCATTTTTATCTGAAACATATGCATAAATCACAATATTGCTGCAATGAAAGAATTGAATCATTGTTTCACTTTTACAGATCTTGCTCCTGGTCTAGAGCCACCAGTAGATTGCAAGGATTGAATAACCTACACAATCAAGCTAATCATCCAGTTATCCACAAGGACTTAAAACCATCTAACATATTATTGGGCGAAGGTTATCACCCAAGTTGAGCCCAAGTGGGAATAACACACGTCTCCACTAGGATCATGGGCAGCTTAGGATACTGTGTTCCAGATTATATCATGACCGGACACCTCACCGTCAGGTCAGACATCTGCAGTTTTGGTGTACTATTTTTAGAGCTAATCACTGGACTCAGAGCATTGGATGACACACGTCCAGCCATAGAACGTTTGCTTATTGATTTGGTAAATAATTTCTACCATTTAATTAGATCCCCTATCAAACTTCCAATTGCCAGAAAAATTATCATGCCAATCTTGAAGAGGAATCCTTCTTAAACTTAGTTTATCATCAATTTGCAAACCATAGGTGGGTGCAAACTACAAGAGACCCGTACATGAAGTTAGTCAAAATAAAGAATTTAGAATGTCCCGGTGAATCAGATCTAAAGATCATGACCAACAATGTGAAGAAAGACAAATTACAAATTCCAGAAATTGTTTTTTTAGAATAGTGAAAAATAAATTTTCACTAACCCAAGACTCACAACCGAAGTTGGAAGAAATTAGAATATAGCTCAAAAAAATGAAAGAAGAAAAAGACTTTTATTATTATGGAAAAATTTAAGATACCAGCTTACAATCAAAAAGCTTACAAAAGTAAAAAAAAATTTATAAGAGAGAAAATAGGAATAAGTTGATAATTGTTGTTGGTGATTTGTGTTTTTTTTGACTTGGCGATTTGAGTTGGTGGGAGGTCTATTTTTAGGTGACTAAAGAAGTGTCTGGAGGTTTAGAAGATTCAAGAATTCTAACTTAGTGGTGAAAAAAGTGAAAGTTTTAGATACTGGTAGAAGGCTCAAGAAGGATACCAAGTGCAAGTATGTTCTACAACGTTCTAGATATTAAAATTCTCAAATATATTAATTCTCACTACATCCCTAAAAAATAAAATATTTAAATAATTAATTATCAAAAATTTACTTTAATTTTTTAACAAACAATACCAGTCACCGAGGTACCAGAAACTCACTCAATGATGAGGAGAATGAAGAGTCGGTTGAGTCTAAACCATTGGACTAGAAGCCATGCCTATCAATTTTGAACATCATGCCATTTCGATTAGACCTTGAAGCGATATCCAAAATCTTTTATATATATACATCCTATCCATATAGATAGCACTATGCACCTTGTAATTACTCATTTGCTGGAGTGGATTCTTTTAATTTTTGTGTGTTTGTTTTTGTGTCATTAGCATTCTTGTGCACGTTAATTTGTAGGCACGCTCCAAGGTGAAACACCCGAGGAGTAACAATGTGCAAAACTAGCAGATCCACGTCTAAAAGCCTATTTCAGAAAGAGTGTCAAAGCTGTACATGTGGCATTAATGTGTGTCCAGGATAATGTCGAGACTCGGCCTATCATAAGCGACGTGGTGATTGCACTAGAATACTTGATATGTGAGCAAGCTGGAACTGGAACTCATCAGAGGGGTACAAGTGCTTGATGAAAACCGTTGTAGTATTCTCTAGTCTCCACACATCACCTTCAATAAGTGTACATGACTTATGTGTAAAGGGAGTGCCACTCTCCCTCGGAATGATGCGAAAAATAGGGCAACAGAATGATGAAAATGAAGTGTGGAGAATGTATGAACAAAAGTGCTCCACAAGCACAATGAGTCTTTTGAATGTTGTTGTTTTACTTGTAAGAGCATTTCAAGGTCGTCTCCTCATGGAAGGAAGGAAATTGTGTGAAGGTGATTTTGTCAAAATGAAAAAGGGAAAAGTGTAAAATCTTTTGTTTGTGTTTTGGTGTTTGAAGTTTGTAAATGAAAATACAATAAAAACAAGTATCGGTTAATCCAAAAGGTTCATTCTAATGGGAATGCCCAATTATCTTGAAACCTTCCTTCGAGGCTTTATAGATGAACAATTGATTCGTGGGAAGCTAAGAACGAGATAGTGAATATCCAAGCATAACCTGTGACTAGGCCTACGGAATATCAAAGACTCACCACCAGATCCACTCTCAACCCAGTCAAATCAAACTATCGTAGACCAAGAGAGGAAATAAAATAACTTGAAATGGAAAACCCAAGAGGAGGTCTCTCTTGAATTAGCCAACTAGAAATCTAGCTACTCATGAAAGCAATAAAGAAAAGCATAATGTAAAGAGACTAAATGAAGACATGTAGCATGTAACTTAACTTAAAGTAAGAAAACTTAAACTAAAAATAAAAATTTTCAATACCCAATTTAAAAGCTTGAAATGAAGAAAACTTAAACAACAATGGTGAAATCTAGAATAGTCAACTAAACTTGCAAAACACTTGAAGTAAATGACATTAAAAGTAAATAATGAAGCTTACAAAAGTATTCAAGAAGATTACTAGTGAAGATGGATGAATGAAATCCAAAAATCTAAGTTTTCTATCTACTATTCATCATCTTCTTGTTAAGCTTAGGTAGCCACCGTTGAAATGGTTGTACAATGCTGAATATATGAAGTGTGTCTTACATTTTCGTCCATGGAGGGTCCCCCTAGCACGAGTGTGCAGGTCTCCCATCAATGGGAGGTTGAATGATGGCTTGGACAAGCTAGGAAGACCTTAGCCTGCAACCTACATGGAAACCCCCTTCTTTTTCATCCCCATTAATGGCATTGCCTCCAAAGTCTTCAAGCATGGTATAGGAGGTATGTAGATGTGTAAGGAAAGTCAGGGGGCAAGTGAGAGAATCAATTGTGGGAGCCCCAAAAAAGTGGAGATGAGTTGCAGGTGTTTTTGGGCTGTTCTGGGCAGAACTACCAGTAGATCGTGGAATAACTACTGGTAGTTATGACTCCAGTAGATGAATCCTACTAGTAGGCTTATGCTTCAGATCAATTTTTGTAGAATTATCATAACTTTTTATCCAACCATCGGATTGATCTGAAATTTTGATACAATACAGAAGACATCCAGATCTACAACTTTCATGTTTTGAACTTTTTCAAATTCAATGTGGATTATGGTAAAAAAGGAGTAAAACTGATGCCCTGCAACCAAATGGTGTGGGTATTGGTGCCTTTATTATCAAACACTAATACCTCATTGATTTCTTCACTTTTAGCCTCTAAATCCTCATGTAATGTGTTCATTCCTTCATCACACATCCATACTAAGTTACAAGGTTAAAAAATCCACCATTTTAAGCTATAATTACGTGTAACATCGAAAATTCAATATTATTCATAATTTCGGCTAGCTCTAAGTACTTATATGCAAAAGTTGAGTTAAAAGTCACCTAATGAGGCAGTTAAATATGCAATATTATGTGCTCATCAACAAGCACAAGCACAATCCGAAATAGAGAAACACCAATAAAGGAAGAGGAGAGCGTGGTAGGTTCCGAGGCTCCCTCTGGGAATGGGAGCTCTTCAAAGGAAACAACGGTGTTAGACAAGGATCAAGAACGAGAGTTGTTGCTGAGGCCAAGAGGTGGGAAGAGGCTTTTAGACGAAAAAATGGACGATAAAGTACTGCTCACACTGATTTTTTATAACTTAGAGTACATAATAATAATAATAACATATTTGTTATTACAATAGATAATGATCAAGAACGAGAACGAGTTGTTGCTGAGGCCAAAAGGCAGGGAGAGGCTTTGAGACAACAAAAGGGACAATAAAGTACAGCTCATACTGATTTTTCATAACTCAAAAAATACATAACAATAATAGCATATTTGTCATTACAAAAGATAAGGATCAAGAACGAGAACGAGTTGTTGCTGAGGCGAAGAGGTGGAGAGAGACTTTAAGACAACAAAAGGGACAATAAAGTATTGTTCACATTGATTTTTCATAACTCAAAATACATAATAATAATAGCATATTTGTCATTACAAAAGATTTTTCATTTTTTTTGAAATACGATTTGGTGGACAAAATATTTTTTTGACATCAATTATGAAAATTTTTAGGGGATACGATAGTAATGGACATTAGCACCTATTATTGCCTTTTAACGATGTTCAAATTCTGTTTAAAGTGCGACTTTTGAGGTATTTTTAATCAACATTGGACATATAAATCTATTTTTGTTGCTAAAAACATTAATCTACATAAAAAAGAAACTACAAAGTTGTGTTTGAGTTCAACTTTCACAATGTGTAGCATCAACATGAGTAGATTAAGAGTTTGATAAAAATAGTTTATACTTCTTTAAATAATACATGCAATAATATCTTATTTGTTGACAATAATAATACGAATAAGAGTATGATTGATCCACACAATAATTTGATTTAATTAATTTGTAATATTTAATTCTAAAAATAAAAATTTAATAGAATAAAAATGTTTTTTGGTACTATAATTGGTCCTAATGATAAAGGCAGACATAGTAAAAAATTAATTTTTAATTAAGACAAAAAATTATTATAGTCTACCATGGTATAGTCTACCCATTCCCATGACTGCAAAATAAAAAAATGATTAGACGGGTCAAATCAAATGCCAATTTGAATGAGGAAACCCGAACCCATGGCCCAGCCAAGTGGGGACTAACTGCCACGTCACCACATGTGTCATTTTCTCTATTGGACTATATCAGAACGGTCCACATCCACGCTCAACGGGTCCACCAAACCGACCTGTCCAATAATCGAAAGCCACGTCACTCTGACTCCCTGTAAAGTTTTAACCCCACATCAGAGAATCTCTCTGTCCCTCGAAAAAGGAAAAGTTTCTGCCAAAACTAAGCACATCTCACTCTCAGGCTCTGCACGCACAAGAAACCCTCTCTCTCTCTCTCTTATATGGCCTGTCGGCCAATCAACACAGTTTAGTCGTCGCTTACCGGAAAGGCGCCGGAATCTAACACATTTAGGCCTTGTTCCATCTCAAAGGAGATTTCAACCCGTCGGAAAGGACTCATATTAGGATCCGAGTTCTTTTCTCATGTGCAGTACTACTATTACTCTTTTATATATTGACTTTCTGTACAGTATATTGTATTAGAGATCGCCAGTTGAGAGTTGAGGACACAGAGAGAGATATGTATGTAGTTCCGCCTCCGAAACGGAACGATCCGATATACGGATCGGATAGATTTCGGGTATTCCAGACATGGAAAGGCAGCAATGTAAGTTTTTTTTTTTTAAAAATCTTTCTAGGCTTTAATTTGGTGTTCATAGTTTTTCATTTGCCTTTGCGTTACGTGGTAAAAAGCCACCAGCTAATTTTTACCAAGTTATATATCTTACCTTTTCTCTAAAAGGTAGTTAATTTCTGTTGATTAGTAAAAAAGGTGGTTTACTAATTGTAATTGGGCCTATTGCGATGTAATTAACCAGTAAATTTGGTTGTAGCTTTTGCGGAAGTGGGTTTTATGAGGTTATGGACAGAATCAAGCGTTTACATTATGTTTGTGCTGTAAGTGTTCTGGAATAAGGGCTTATGTAACGATGTTGCCTTTTTTATTTTTTTATTTGATTAAAGGATAAAATTATTGGAATTGTGTTCTGTTTTTTGCTTGGTTGTCTACATTTTGGGGCTGACAAAAACTTGGTTAATACCACAAGTGGAAATGAATCAGGTTGATGAACTATTGAATTTTTTAAGACTACGCAGACAGTTTGACTCTGTTGGGGGCGGAAAAGTTGGAAAATTTGCCATCTACCATGTCTGTTCTTTTAGTTTTCAATTCATGCATGCTATTATCATCTTGATTCACCATCTATGACTTATCAACTCATATATATAGCCTCTGTTGAATCAATCCCTCAAGTTTTAATCAAACCAGTAAGTGGTCTACTTTTTTTTTTCTAGTTGTCACATCATATGCCAAAGCCTTTCCTCCTTTCTATGTTCTTCCACTTGCACTAATCATTTTCTTCCTATAATTATTTTATAACTGATCTTTTTAGTGGTGGAAGAGGACGATTACTAATTATTCATGAATATATTTTCCAATGCATTTAGATGTCATACTTGCCGAACCCATCAAATAGTGTAAGCTTTTGCAGTAATTTAACTTTATCTGCATGTTTTTTTTGGAAAAGCATTGAGACCCTTAATCCAGGATGACGTTTTGTTCTTTGACATTGAGGTTGTTTTTGCACTTCAAAGCTTGAAGTCTTTTTGTGAAGAATGAATTTGTTATGGATAGATATTTATCTTTGTGGAGAATAAATATGATATGGAGAAAACATTCATTATTTTGTCAAGATATAATAATTTTAATTGATGTCTTTGTTCGCAGATTTTTTTTCTTCAGGGAAGGTTTATTTTTGGACCCGATGTAAGGTCCCTGGCGTTGACCATATTCCTTATTGTTGCTCCCGTCACCGTTTTCTGTGTCTTTGTTGCCAGAAAACTTATGGATGATTTTTCTCATCACTTGGGAATATCAATTATGGTAGTCGCAGTTGTATTTACTTTTTATGTAAGCTCTCTATCTGTCTCTCTCTCTCTCACACACACACACACACTCGCATACGCACATGTATGCACAAGTCAGAGAATTACTTCCAATTCCATTTTTGAATATCTTGAAAAACTGGTTAGCTGGTGGTATTGGATGTCACCCTCTGATTTGCATGTTACTTTTTAATCTCTTTTTTTGAAGTTGCTTACTCTTTGGAGTTATTCCAATTAATTATTTGGTATTTTTGTTGATATTAATTAGAACTTGTTCAACAAACTCGCAGTATAGAGTAACAAGCTATTTGGTATCATAATGTTGTGATATGTGGAGTAAAAAGAGTAATCCAGTAAGAATGTTCTTTTTGTCCAGTGGCTTTAATGATGGGGGTCGAGGAGTGATTTTGCTTGTATAAGATGAAGGCCTTAAGTAGCTTGGCTTGATAGGATGAGAAATGACATGATGTCCAACAATCTAGGAAGAATAGATTTGGATGCAATACGGATATGACCAGTAGATGTTTACAATATCATCTGTCTTATTTTTTATTAAGGTATTGTTACTATTGTATGACAACTACAAATACAGTCACAAATACCAAATATTGAAGACTATCTACTATTTTGCAGCTCAAGAAAAACTATCAGAAATGTCAAATATGTACTTGGATTAGAAGTGTCAAATGGCAAATGCAAAGACTGACCTTTTTAAAATTTTGGTGGCATGAAACAGTAAGCTAAGGAGGAAAAAAAAAGTCCTACCATCAAGCCAAGAAACTTCATTAATATCATCTTCAACTTTGTCGTCTTCATATGAAAATATTACGGCTTCCATATCTGGCTCATCTAGAAAGACTTGTAATTTCAAGTAAGCGCCCTTCAAAAGCATCTCCACCAACGTCCCACATCTTGGTCTCTTCATCAATGTACTGTTGATGACTCCTTGGTATGAGATGAAGATGGTTATGGACCAAACCAAACTTCAGCATGCTGTGGTGTCATTTTGTTCATCACCGGTTACCAAAATCCGTTCTTTAATTTTGGAAGCAGTTTCAGAATTCCATCTCTTTTTGAGAAAGTTGAATGCATTATATTCTATTATCCATAAATAGTCGGAATTCCTAGTAGATACTATTTTTGTAGCTGTGATGGAGTTATTTTTATTTAGAGATTTACCTGAAGGTAGCAGATTTGCACATTTGGTTATTTGTACCTAGTCAGTTTTTCCATTAATCTAGAAAAGAATATGGCAATAGGGTTGTTCTGTGGTCTCCTGTTACTTTGTTCTTAACATTAAGATTTAGGATTTGAGATGTTGCAATTTAGGTACCTAATTTCATGATCCAAAGAGTTATAAGCCGTACAGATGTGGCTGCCCATCCTTGTGGCAGAAGGTTTGATGGTGACCTCGTGTGAAAAACACTGTGACTACACCATTTAGTGAAGGTTCATGTGTGGCCACAAATCCTGAGATTTTTGTTGCCGTTGAATGGATGTGGTATCGATACAGGAAATTGAATTATTTCTCCACTAAATGGTATTATGACCTCGATATATTCTCACTTCCAAGGTTCAGGAAATTCCATTCATCAGAGTGATTGATTGTACAATTTTGGTGTGTAAATTGTAGGTCAATCATATTTGTTGCTCTGACGAGAATAAGCAGCATAATGGTGCATCAGTGTAGTGGCCAGGATGTGCTGTATGAAATGATAATAGAGAGCAGATTGCTAGTAGAGTACGCTTAGAGTCTTGTAGACAAGAAAGTGCACGGTACTTGCACATATATTTTTGGTCATTATAAATGGGCTAGCTCTTAGCTTTTACTCAACCATTAACAACCTATCAAACGTGAATTTGTAAGTGAAATTTCAGTATCAGTTTTCTGCAACCTGAAACTCTAAGCTGGTTGGCATGTTTGATTTTGTAGGTTTTAGTTCTTCTCCTGCTAACCTCTGGAAGAGATCCTGGGATCATTCCTCGTAATGCACACCCCCCAGAACCTGAAGGCTATGATGGAAGTGCAGAAGGTGGTAGCCAAACTCCACAATTACGCCTGCCTCGCATCAAGGAAGTAGAGGTTAATGGCATTACTGTAAAGATCAAGTATTGTGATACCTGCATGCTTTATAGACCTCCTCGCTGCTCACATTGTTCTATCTGCAATAACTGTGTTGAGCGATTTGACCATCATTGCCCTTGGGTTGGGCAGTGTATTGGGCTGGTGAGATATGCTGTCTACAATGACTGCCTTTAATAACTTTATGCATTGATCTGCTTCTATTTGATGCATTATGATGTTTCTTTTTTATTGTAATTGGTGGTGAAGCTTCATGAGCTTGGGTTTGTGGGAATTAATTTCCTTTTTGAAGTTGAAAAGGTTATTAATCAAAATTGAAGAGGCATACTTGTAGGCTAAAGAACTGTCAAGGTCCTTCCTCTTTAATATCCCAATGTCTATGCAATTTAAAAGACTGCTGTAGTAGTTGTAACACAGTTATTCCAATCTATATATTAGTTACTGCATTAGCTTACCTAGAACATGCACGGAAGAAACTGGATCAAATTATTGTACAAGACCATAATATCTTTAGCCAGTGGGCCAATGTTCCCAGGGACATTATTTTTTGGCTTTGTCTGTCAAAGTCTGACTAACTACATTGAAGTTTTCATTTTACGTAACCCGTCTGACCTCTTCTCTAAGCTAGCAATGCATTTCTAGCTCGGTTGCCAAACACTTTCTTGTCATTGAAGTTAAGTCGCAAATTGTGGGTTGGATTTTCGATTGTCAGTTTTTCCGTTTAAATGTAGTATAATGTCCAAGAAATTCCATTTGGTTTGACCAATTTCAAATTGGAAATTGAATCTAATTTCAAGCCATTTAGTCATATTCAATATATCATTAGGATGTGCATTGTTTCTTATTTTGTAGGTGTCATCCATGAAAAGCTGACTGTCTTTTATCTTGAGCCACATGACAATTTGTCGTTAGCTCACCATCCAAGACTAACATAGTACAACTTGAACTATTTATCGCTTCTGAGTTGTTATTTTATCACAGGAACAACAGGATTAGAGATTATACCTGACCATATATCCCCTGATAAGCTATCAACATAGTCTTTCTGGCTTTGTTGTTCAGAAATTATGTTTTGCTTGCTGCCTACCAAATATCTTATGCCTGACAAAAATTTTCTGTGTTGATCCCTTTTTTTCTTGTAAATATGATTCTCAATATTATCTTGTTTTAAAGAAAATTAATTTCCTTGTACATCTTAATCTGAACTTTTGACAATTTTGGACGCAGCGGAATTATCGATTCTTCTTCATGTTTGTCTTCTCGACGACTCTTCTTTGTATATATGTCTTTAGTTTCTGCTGGGTATACATTACGAGGATCATGGATTCAGAGAATACCACAATATGGAAAGCAATGATTGAAACCCCTGCCTCCATAGCTCTAATCGTTTACACCTTTATATCAATGTGGTTTGTTGGTGGGCTCAGCGCCTTTCATTTATATCTCATCAGCACAAATCAGGTAAGAGCTTGAACTTATGTCAGCATCTCATACTGAAATATAGATGCATTTGGATCAGGTAAAATATATACTTAGTGATTTATAACAGGAATCTTTGTGTGCCGTGTTTTTTGCAGACCACTTACGAGAATTTTAGATATCGATATGATCGGCGAGCCAACCCTTATAACAAAGGAATTGTGCAGAACTTCAAGGAGATATTTTGCACCAGTATCCCACTGTCCAAGAACAATTTCAGGGCAAAGGTAGCATGGGAACCTGAGTTACCAGCTCGATCTGTGGGTGGGGGTTTTGTTAGTCCCAACATGGGTAAAGGTGTGGAGGACATAGAAGTGGGCAGAAAGGCAGTATGGGGAGATATTGGTACTGGGGCTGATCACCATGAAGAGCGGCTTAGTGACACTGATGGCCTGAACATTAAGAATGGTGGATTAGGTGAAATGTCTCCCGAGATGAGGACTACTGTAAATGAAGGAGATCGTGCTGGAATACATACCAGGAGATCCAGTTGGGGAAGGAGAAGTGGAAGTTGGGAAATGTCACCTGAAGTTCTGGCTTTAGCATCTAGAGTGGGAGAACCAAACCGAATGGGTGGGAGCAGCAGTCGCAGCAGCTTGATCTCCTCCCGGGCTGCAGAACCTAAGCTGTAATGGATGGATAGGGTTGAAAGAGACAGATTTAACTTGGTTGCTTGAAGCGGGCTTTTTGAGGTCTGTTGTGTGCTCATTCAAACTTACACTATTGTGCACTATGTAGGACTTGCTTTGAACAGGGTTTTAGAAGTGCTGGTTTAGCAATTGTGCTTTCCGAAGGAGTGGTGGTGTGGTGTGGTG
>CM042190.1:33799246-33845213 GCA_023539305.1 Ilex asprella
GACTTAAGTATTTGAAATGATAGGATTGGATAAAGTCATCCATCTCATACCCAAGAAATAAATATAAATTTAAAATTTATTCTCTTTATTTTTTGTTTGGCTTAAGTATTCAAAAGTTGTGTTGTAAGGCCAGTAATACTTTGTTTAGATAAAATATTAAGTGATGATATAACTAATAAAATTACCAAAAACCTCAACTTAATCTAATCCATAACAATATTTGGTATTTATATCTGGATTTATTTGGGTTTGTCAGGGTTAAAAATGCACTTTCCACAAATACTCTCCAGCCGGAGTATTTTAAACCACCAAATGGGTGAGTTTATTTAAAAGAGTTATTATGTAATAAAATGCAATATTCATCCAGCCTTGGATTATTTATAGTGATAATACTGAACCCAAAATATGTGTCCAACACATGAGAATAAATGGAATAAGATGAAGTCTTACATTATATTATCCAATCATTCTTTTGTAATATCTAAAACACCCATAGCCAGAGTTGCTGCCTTGTGTTGGAGAAACTATCTCCCAGAAGCCAGAATCAGATTGCCGATGGATATCGAGTCTGATATCTCTCTGGTTTCCATGATTCTTCATGTAGTTTTGATGTTGGAAGCATCACATGTACTACTTAGTACTTACTACTGGGTTTGGTTTGTTTGAAGGGAGCAACAACGGTTTTTCTTACTTGGTCCAAAACTGGGTATGAATTGATCATCCTACCTTCTTAAATCTGGAATAAATCTGATTTTTTTTTTTTGGCCCAAAAGCACTTTTAAAGTGTGCAAAAGCTGGAGGCATTCCTCGAGATTTTACCCAGACTGCCCCCTCCCCACTGGTAATTTCTTAGTGAACCCATTTTTGTGGACCCCCCAACTCATTAATACAACATCAAAGCGGGTCATGGCATGAAGTCTTCCCAATCAATTAATTGGCTGGGCCTCACTCTATTTCCTTTTTACTTCAGATTTAAGTAACTTTATGGACTCAAATACAAACATGTGGGCATTAGTAATATATCTCAGAGACAACCTAAACATTTCCAGTATCCAATGAACGGAAAACCTATGTTTCACTTATTTTGAATTGCGGACGTGCTAAATGTCCTAAAGAACTTAGTTTCCAAACATTTATGACATTACCTACTCGAACTAGTGTGAGGTTATAAAATCGTAACCGCTCAGACAATTGAAACAAAGTGTACTGTTATTTTCTTTTCTCTACCTTGGAGATTAAGGACAAACAATTTTCTTAATAGCGAGCGACTAGACCAGAAATTTATCATAACTAGGGAAAAAGACAATAATGCCAACAACAAACATAAATTGATGCATGATCTACTGTACTTGAAATTAAACAGAAAAGAGGTTACCGGAGTCACGATTACAATGTAAAAGCAATAAACTAACCAATACAGTGTAGGAGAAGGCTCTGGTATACTGAATATGTGTGTGTGTGATCGAGAGACCTCCTCTCTATAACCTAGCCCTCTATATTTATAGGTGGCCAGAGCCGTCATTTCCGGACCTCTATTTCCAACATCATCTATCGTGCATGGAACCGTCTATAACTGTCAGCTCATGATGTCACGTCTCTTCATTATCCGAGATTCATGAAGACCTGTTTTCTTTTATCTGCCTTTTCTCCCTTGAATCTTTGTTGACTTGATCCTAGCCATTGGCCCTTGCTACATGTCACCGCTACATTTTTATTATTGAGTGTAAATAGATTACCATAGTGTAGCCTCCAAACACATAATGGCTTTTTTTTTCTCCAGAGCCAGCTATTAACTCAAACAATATGAAAGTACGGTTCAATCAGAAGAAACAACGCAAAAAACCTTCACCTACATTTTGGTACTCTTAGGATACATGTAATTACAGATGCAAAAGGTAACTACCAAAAGTAACTCCTATGCTCATATTAACATGTAAGTAACCAATCTCACACAAACACATAGGTCACTAAATTCAAGCAAGAAAAGGACCACTTGGGTAACCTTCACTGGAGAATGTACAGCATAGACCTTGAAACTTAGGGATCAAGCCTCACCAAGTTCTATGATGTTCATCAATGGAACCAATAAACAAAGTGGGAACCAAAACATAAAAAATATTTACCTGGGGAAGGGCCCCATGGGAAGCGGTCTAACCTCCGACTACTATGAAGTCAAGGTATCCAGTGCAACTGTAATTCCTGCCATAGCGTCATCTTTTTTGTGCTTTTGGAAGAGATGTCCTTTGCATTAAAAATTACACCTCTCAGGTTCCCAGATACAATGCACTTAACGCAATAAATTGTAAGGATTATGCCCCTGCCGGATCCGAGAGCAATTCCCTCTCACATTTACTAACCAATTGAATAGAGCCATTTTATTACAGAGCAAAGGTTGGAATTCTCCAGTAGTAAGTTCTTCACAAAATTTAGTTGGGGTGACAGTTTACCGATCTTTTTACTTTAGCAATACTTGTAAAACCTTGATTTAAGTTTGCTATTCCAAAAAGGAAACAAAACATAATTTTCTCATTGATACTCTCTGCATTACTTATCAAGTGCACATAAGCAATACAGGCGAGGGAAATGTCTAGGGGAATAGCAAAAGAGAATGAAAGAAAACATGCTTCGTGTGAACATAATGCGGATACAGCTATGTTCAAATGCATAAATTCCATTTAGAAATAATATTTCCTTCTCAGACGTTTCTGACATCAAAAGCAATAATATTTTCACTAGATGCAGCTCCTTCTCACAGAAAAAATTGAACAGAGTGGGCAGGGTATCTTAGATACAAAAAAATAATTCTTCAGTGCTGAGGAAATAAAGTAGGAATAGCCAAAACAATTGACTGATATACCTGTGTGGCATTCGTAAAACTCAACGCATGGATTGAGATTGAAAGCGTTTCATGATAGTGAAGCTCATATCAAAAAATCACACAGCACAGTTTGAAAGGCAAGATGTTTCACTAGAGCTGAATTTGCTGCCACGGGTACCAGTAATGCACTTGTCTCAGCATTCCTTTGTGACCTTCGCAACCATCTCATTTAGCATGGCCTTCTTCTTTTCTCACTGCAAGAGACCATTGAGAAAATTTTCACGACATTCCCATTGTACAATATGATAGGAAGACATCCTTCTAAAGAGCCTTATCAAAAATCATATAATATTCAAGATATCTTGGTTGCAACCCATATGCTTTATTTTTGGATATGCAATGATGGATTAGTATTATGATATAGTGAACAAAGTCTAAACTCAAAACGAAACACAAGATCAAAATAAAGGCAGAATAAAACCCCACATATAGCACAAAGAATAGTAGAATTGTAGAATACAATCCCTAAAAGAGGGCAACATAAAAGATCAAGATTGGCCCTTTGATCTTCTGGTTAGGACTTAGGAGTATCAAGGCAGCTAACTGCCCCAATGGGCTTGATATGCCATATTGAAAAGTTAATGCTACCAATACCCTTTGTACCCAGAAACCATATTAACCTCTTTAATCATATCCAACAATTTTTTCAGCAACCAACCTTACAAACAACCCTGTCTCCCTTATCATCTAATTTCATAAGGGCTTGACACCTCAACCACCAAAACAAACCTTTCCTCACAACGACTGTTAGCTGCAAGTTCCCTGAGAAGAATGTAGTGTTCACCTAATCAAAAGTTGAACATTTCACAAAGATCATATAATAATTCCCCCAAAACAAAAAATAAACTTTGACACGGTGAGCATTTGATGTGCTGCTCTCTGAACAGTCCAATCAACAATTTGAGCGGCTTTCGGTGACATGACAGACGATGGGTTACAATGTCTAAGGGAAGGAAGGTGTGCTTCAACTTTTTACTTCTCCAATTATCGGCCCAACTTTCTCAAATAAATTACAAATATAAATGAGCTCCTGCTGCTCTTGTTGTTTGATAGAAAAAGAAGACTAAACAGATAGGTACGTTAAACCCCCGTCTCTTTACTTATTTCTCCTTCCTTCCGATGTGGGTATCCAAACAAAAGGAAGAATTGTGCGGAGATTAAGTTGCCACAGAAGATGCATTCAAAATTAAGCAAAGCCTATTAGCTGAACCCTAAATCATGCTTACCACGAAGACAGGTATGCATACGAACACACAAACGCCTACATAATCAGAGCAATTTACCTCAAGAAACGTTTGTAACTCTGCAGAGTTTCGATTCAAGGAATCCATGGCGGCAAGCAATTGTGAGCTATTCTTGTGTGTTACAACCCTAAACCATACGAGGCGATCGTTAGAGCCAACCCATGTCCCCCAGGCTCCAGCTTTCAATCCGCACTACACCGGCAATTATCAAACCGGTTTGTGACGAGTGGATTCAAGTACATGGTTTCTTCGATCAAACATTGGGTCATACAGTGGGCTTGTTTTCCATACTTTCAGCCCATCATGGCAAGACACGAAAATTAGGAAAAGCTCAATGGACGCCTCCATCAATCCAATGAGAGTGGATTTAATAATTGTGGCTATCGAATGCATTTCACTATCAATTAAATTGTGAAAATACGGTAATGTTTTGTTTGGTACGATAAAAAAATAAAAAAAAATAAAAAATTGAAGGGATAAATAAAATATCATATTCGATATGAATAAAAATTAGAAATGATAAAAAGTTGATAAATTAACTTTTCTTCTATAATTCATCAAAATCAATCCCTCTAAAATTGAGAAAAAAAAAATGAATAACAAGTTAATTATGTGCATTAAAATGTATATTATTTGTTTATATCATTTGACATATACATATATCATATTTATCAAAATATTTTTTCTATCTTATCAAACATAAAAAAAAAATCATTTTTTCATCCTTCTTATCAAGCATAAATGAGGGAAGAAATGATTCCTCCTACTTTCTATCATTGTATTTTTTTTTATCTATCTTAACAAACGAACCATATGTCTTCAAATTATGTCTCAATAGTATTAGTGAAAGCATTAACCCATAATAGTCATTTTTCTAAAAAAGAATTAAAAAAATTAATGGACACAATTTTTTTTTCCCAAATGCTAAAAAAATACCGTAAAAAATTTAAAATATTTTTTACAATCTTCTTTTAGTCAAAATAAAACTGTTGCCAAATGTTGGTCCAAAAACATTATGGTAAATTTGGTACCGTGACTATTGTACTCTTTAGTATATATGTCACTGTATGTATGTGAGTGGGTGGGTCTTCGAATTTGTCCTACGTCTTTAAAATGTGCGGAAGTGGGTTACGGAGTGGTCTTTTCTTGTCCTCTTCCCTCTAATTCCTATAAAATGAAACAATTAGTACTATGAAAAGATTGTTAGGGTTCATGAAGTTGTGTGGGTGTTATTTAATTCTGCCAACAAACATCTCTTTATACAGCGGTCGGTATCCCTACATTTTAAATATGTTTGTTGGCAAAGGCACTGTTGCGTTGCCCCGCCCCTGAACCTGTCCCCGTAAGGTTCCTCAACGCACTACAGTAGATGCTAGAAACATAAATAAAAAGAATGGTCCACAACATGTGGTGGATTTTGGGATGGTTAGGGAAACCCAAGCTCCTCTAATGTATATGACAAATCATAAAAATAATGGTCCTAATACAACATACGTGACGCAAACATAATCTATAAAAAAGATCTCACATCAATTAGTTACGGATGGTTGGATTGTTCATATTTGATTTAGAAATATTGGATCTAGAAATATTGTAATTGTTGGATTACATAAAAATTTCATCTAACATTAAAATTTAAAATTAGTCTAAAAATTACAATGAATTATGTTCATGTCGTATTACTTATAAAAAAAAACTAAAAGAAATATGATGGAAAACGCAAACAAATCTCTATGAGATTCACAACTCCTTAATTTAACTTGGTGTGATCGTGAAGAACATTTGGATAGTTTGTGCCACAAGAACACCTAAAAAAATAAAATAGTTTGTCAATTTAAGGACATGTTCTAGACCAGTTCAAGTCATTATGATCAACCGTTTAATTCGATAGAATAGTCGTACAAGTTTAAATACTTTTTAACCAAAAAAAAACATCAAGAAAAATTTATTATTTGAGCAATGCTATTGGAACCTAATTCACTGTGACCATTGGATTAGTTGTGGGCTGCATCAAACATTGGAACTTGATATTAATTCAATAATTCCAATAAAATCACATCATTATGTCAACAATTTATGTTAAATTATTAGATCCAAATAATATTATTGTATTGGTGGCATGCATAACAAGTCTAACAAAAGGCGGCCGACTTCCAATCCCTACACGGTCGAACATCGTGGCTCCACATCACCGGGCTATTTAATAACAATCCCACTAGAAGGAAACTTACAAGGTAAGGGATTACAAATTAAAACAATGATTATTATAAGGAAACAGGTAGTTGACAGCCTATTGGTTTCTTCGTGGAGTACCCATGTGAGTGACAAAGCAACACAGTCGTGGCAACACAACATCTCTACATAGAAAGAAAGCCATACCCATATCCAAAGTTTTAATTAGGGCCCACCACTACTGTCAACAATAAGGTATTTTAAGAAAAAAAATTATCCACACCCCTAATAATTTGCCATCTATTCAAAGATTTTCTCTCTATTATTTAAAACTTTAAAACAATCATTTCTAGTTTATATATCTACTTTAACCATACCACTTTTAGATTGTCATAACTCAAAAAATAAACCCTCATCATAGTAACTAAAAACTCCACTCTTGCATTATAGATCACTTTTAAATTATAAGCTGAGTGGAGTGACGATGAATCGCACTTTTTAACGGATTGTTGTATTACATCTTAGGGTTGAGCTCTATTTATCGATGTTCCTCTTTTTTTTTTTTCCCGAGAATGTGGGATTAAGCAATTATAGGCAACGAGATAATTGTGTTAGTTAACAAAAAATATATATATGGTGCATAAAAGATATAAAATTAAAAAAAATCTATTTTGCTTCAA
Organism: Ilex asprella; assembly: GCA_023539305.1. NCBI lineage: Eukaryota > Viridiplantae > Streptophyta > Magnoliopsida > Aquifoliales > Aquifoliaceae > Ilex > Ilex asprella. The sequence goes on from CM042190.1 coordinate 33,806,221, forward strand.
CAATGTTAATTTATAAATTTTGTCAGGGGTGGTGGTGAAATTCTAAAAAAATGAAAAGGTCATACTTGAAGATATATATAGTTTAGAGGATGCAAATGAAAATTTATATTATATTCATTACTAACGGTAAAAATATAAATAGAATTCTTTAATTCCAAGTCCACTACAACTTGTATGAATAAAGTTTTCCCTATTTTAAACTAACGGGCAAGCGTATTTAGGACATAATTTGTTAATACGATATAAAATTAAAAAATTTGGATTTCTTTTGAGCCACCTATTTCAAAAACAGGTGGATTCGATACGACACAGTACGACACGATTAATAAAGGAATCGATTATGAGTAAAATTAATTAAATAAATACACATGACTCATTTATATATTAATTATATACGACACAAATTTAATATAATACTATTTGGAGTAAATTTTATACTTCTATAAGAAAAGACGGGAATGACACTTATCCATTGAACATAGTCAACAGGGAAATTTTGCCACGTGACATTTAATTTAATTTAAAATAAAAACACATTAAAAATGACAGTTGAGAAAATGAAGCAGTTGGAGAAGAAACTATTTAGAGGAAGTTAGATTAATCGTCAATGGAAAGATGCCTATACAAGGGACATTAATTATAAGAAAATGACAAAGATCAAGCCCATTAAAGACTCAAGACTTTGGCATTTTAGGAGTAGTTTTGGGTTATAATTAAAACTAAGATAAATCTTAGAGATTGTTCATTAGTCTGTTGTAACCCAAAACTTTCCACATTAATAAAAATGTTCATCCTTTTTTGTTAATTATTTTGCTATCACTCTACTTGCTATAGTTTCATCGATTGTGATCATTCAAATAAATCTTGAAACAATACAATTGAACCCAATATGAAATAGTTGTCTCTTTAAAAGTGATTAAGTCCATCGAAATCTTTTGTGAAGATCAATAGATATAATTCATTAAATATGAATTAATAAACTAATCGATTATGAATGAAATATTTTTTGAGATGAATCGGCCTCACCCCTATCTACTACGAATAACAGGTCTAGTAGCATGCAACACACATTAGCACAAGGAGTTAGTCAAAAAATAATTCATATTTAAGTATACACAAATTTTGAATTACCTAATTGCATAAAAAAGGGGCACTCAACCCATTTGCTAACGAAATGTTAATATAATCTTTTAAAAATTTTAAATAATTATTTTGAAATGTATTTAAATTGTCAAATTTGCTTTCAAACTGATAATTGTGTGTGTAATGTAGGACGTCCTATGTAAGAAAAAAACATCCTTTTGTAAAAGCAAAAGACGTAATACATATAGATGGCAATGATGACGTTTGGAGTAGCATCGGAGAAAATAAATAATAATAATATTATTTAAATTTAATTTATTAATTTAATTCATCTCATCTATTAAAATGATTGCGTCTCTTAATTAACAGTGGGTCTATGATTAATTTAATAGTTATAATTAATTAATTAATTAATATTATTATTAAAAGAAACTAAGAGAACTAAATTAAAGTTGAAGATCAAAGAATATCCAAAAGCATATAACGAGGCAGCCGAGGAATATTCCACGCGGAGATCCCCGTCCCGTTTGCTTCCTTCCTCCATATTCCCCACTTCTTAATCAAATATAAATACCCCCTCCTCTCCGATCTTCTTCCCCCAACAATTCCCGGAATTCCTACGGTATCCCGTCTCCCTTGTTTCTCTCCTCTCTTTCTCTTCACAATGGCTCTCAAGGCCGTTCACGTCTCCGACGTTCCCAATCTCGATCAAGTCCCTGAAAATGCCTCCTTCGCTCTCTACTCCACCCGCTTCTCCAATGGTAAATTTTCAGCGGCTGTTGTGGTTTAATGCTCTTTATCGAGTTTTTTTTATGTGAGAATAATTTGAGAACAAAAAAATGTTTAATATAATTTACTGATGCTTTGCTTGGGTTGTGAATTGGTGCAGGGGTTGATGTTGGTAGAGCTGGGTTTAAAATACCCAAATTTCTTGTGATCGGACACAGGGGGAACGGAATGAATATGTTGCAATCAACAGATCGGAGGATGAAGGCCGTTAAGGAGAACTCGATTCTTTCCTTCAATACTGCCGCGAAATATCCCATTGATTTCATTGAGTTTGACGTTCAGGTATATATTTCCGGCGACTTCTCTCCTTTATTCCTCTGTTCTTGATTTTGTCATGTCGCCCGGGAGCGTTTTCCGGCGTAGTTGTTTCCGTCTTTTGGTTACCATTCGTGCGTCGTATGCTCGCCGCGTACTTCGTACGTCACTTTTCGAGCTGTCGTATTTCATTAATTGTTCGTTTTGTTGTTGACATGGGTTGAATTGTATTTGAGTAAAATATACTTTAGTCCCCCCAAATATGTGTGTAGCTATTGGTCTGTTTGGTAGGAGAGAAAGAATGTTGGAGGGCATAGAAAAATAAGAGGGATAGATTTTTATCCTTGAAAAAATGAAAGATGTTTTTTATATTTTGTGTTTGGTAAGAAAAATGGAAAAGTGAAAGAAAGAAATTTTTTATTATTTTATTTGGTATGAAAAAGAAATAAAAGAATATTATTACTTATGAAATATTAAAAATATCCTTAATAAAATATAAATAATTTGTTAATAGATGAGTTCCTTATAGTAAATGGTAATTAACCAACTGAGGAACCCATCTTGACCAACTTGTCTGTTACATTCCATCCAAATCAGCCCAAAAATGGAGGGATAAAAAATTATGGACTGCATCTTTCCCTTTTAACCAAATAAAGGAAAATTATATTTTTCATCCTATTTTTCGTTCATTATTTTTTATCCATCCTATTTTCACTCATATCAAACAGGCCCTATGTGTTCTTTGATATTTTAATTGTGTCTATTTGATTCTTAAAGTTTTTAATTTATATCTATATAGTCCAATTTCAAACATCCATAAAAAAATTGATAGTGACTTTAGTCACTTGTCAATTAGTTGGGGTCAAATAAACACAAATTAAAAACTTTAAGGACCAACTAAATATAAATTATAAACATAAAATTAGGAACCCGATTGTCAATTTAGACTACATAGATATAAATTAATAAGCTTAGGGATTAAAGAGATACAGTTGAAAGGTTCACTAAATCCGTCATAGTTTTGGGATAAAATTATATTTTCACTCTAAAATTTATTTTGTCCTTATTGTTTTTTGGTCAGAATTTATTTTGTCCTTATCGGACGTAAAATCAGCCTTTTTTATTTTAAGGAAATACCATGAAAAATTTTCTATTTTTCAGCTGTAAAAAAGCAGCCATAATTGACTTGACGATGTCGCGTAGACTGTAGAAAGATCTTATTCGTTTAGATAAAAACCCATTCTTTGTTTTTGTGCGAAAATTATTGAAGGCAAACGTATTAACCGATCATTTGGGTAAGGAGAAATGCTAGATTGACTTTAAAATTAGGCTTGATAATCCTAATTATTGAATAAGTAATAGGTCTTAATAAATATTAGAATAATAAATCAATGATCGTAATTATCAAATTCAATTTTTAAGTTTATTTTTTAAATTCATGTAACGTTGTTCGTCAGGATCAAATTGTGTCCTTTACTTTTTGTTTCTACGTTTGAATTTTGTCATAAAGTTTACTGATTAGTTTATTTTTGCTGGTTTTTTTGGTTTGAAAATTATAAACAGTCTTGCCTCAAAAAAATAAATTTTTGTTTTCCGGGAGTTGAGACAAGAGTCTTAGACGGGAAAGTAAAAAAAAAAAATGTGATTTTTGTAGGTGACAAAAGATGACTGCCCGGTCATTTTTCACGACAACTTCATCCTCTCTCAAGAAAATGTGAGTTTCCTTCCCTGTTATATCAATGTTTCTTTTTATATACAATCAATTCTCATATATTTTTCCTTTCCATTGGACAATTGACCTTATTTAGAGTTGTAACTTGCAGGGTAGCATATTTGAGAAGAGAGTTACAGAATTGTCTCTATCAGAATTTCTCAGCTATGGCCCCCAAAGAGAATCCGGAAACTTGGGGAAGCCTTTGCTAAGAAAAATAAACGGCAAGATTGTGAGCTGGAATGTTGAAACCGATGATATCTCGTGTACTTTACAAGAGGCGTTTCACAAGGTGAACGCTTCTGTAGGCTTCAACATCGAGTTAAAATTTGATGACCACATTGTCTATCAACATGACTATCTCATCAATGTTCTCCAAGCCATCTTGCAGGTAGATTATGTTTCTCTTTTTAGTTTGTATTTGTATATCATTGTGTGTGTGTCCGTGTGTGGTGGTGGGAGCTTATTGCTAATTATTTGAAATTTGTGGTTCAGGTGGTGTTTGAACATGCTAAAGACAGACCCATCATCTTTTCATCCTTCCAACCTGATGCTGCACTTGAAATAAAGAAACTGCAGAGCACCTACCCTGTAAGTTACTGTATATAGTTGGTTTTTGTAATTCTTTTTTCCTTCAGTTTTTTCAGCAAACAAGAAAATCTTAGGGTTCCTAATAATGTCGGTTACGGATTAAAAACCAGGTTTTCTTCCTCACAAACGGAGGAACTGAAATTTACTATGATGTGAGAAGAAATTCCTTGGAGGAGGCCTTGAAATTGTGCTTAGAGGGTGGTTTGCAAGGAATTGTCTCTGAAGTCAAGGGAATTTTTAGAAATCCGGAGGCAGTGCAAAAGATCAAAGAATCAAAGCTTTCCCTTCTAACATATGGCAAATTGAAGTATGTATTCTCATCTCTTGTGCACATATGTATGATGTTTGCTTCTATGTTGTGTTTTGAGTTGTAAAATTCGTTTAGCACTGATTTCTGAATTTTATATTTCAGTAATGTGCCTGAAGCGGTCTACATGCAACATCTAATGGGCGTGGAAGGAGTGATTGTTGATTTGGTTCAAGAAATCACAGAGGCTGTTTCTGACATGATCAAGCCATCTCAGGAGCGCGAAGATGGGATAGTATTGGATGGAGAGGAACAAATACAAGCAGAAGCAAAGCCCCAATTTTCACAGAGGGAATTGTCATTTTTGCTGAAGTTGATACCAGAATTGATACAGCTCTAATATGTAGTCACTTATACAGAGGGAATTGTCATTTTTCTGTTTTTGTTTTTGAACTTTAAGCATGGAGGTGTAGCCACAGTAAATCTCCTTTCTTGTAAATAATTTGGTCGTGTCATGTATCTGTATCTGTATCGAATGAAATTCATACGGGGTTTGGTCCTCCATTTATATTGCCACAGGGAGTATCAATGTGTCATAGTTCAGTAGACTTGTTTTTCTTCTTTGATTTGTATCTCTGCCCTTCTGGTCTTTATCCTTCTATCTTTTCAATTTCTCCTTTCTCCTTTTTGCAATGCAAATGTAGATTTGGTGAACCAGCATTGTCGTACTAGTTTTGAGAAGGAAAGTCAAAATTATTATTACTTTGTTCACAATTTTGTGCGAGCTGCAGAGGTTTGTGGAACTTGCTTTGGGAAATGTTGTTTTGGTCTATGCTTATCTACCATGTCTTGCTTTCGTTTGGTAATCCAGAATGAAGAACTCAAATTGTTAGTGTAGAGCTAGCAACTGAGGCAACCTGTCTAGAGAGAGAAATTATAGAGCTTTTAAGTATCGGGAATCTGTATTTCTTGGTCTATTACCGAGCAAAAAAGCTGCAGTTATCGTACAGGACTTGCAAGTGATAAAATTAATCAAAACGAATAAGCACCAACGCTAAATTTTTACCAGGCCAAGGACTGTCCCAATAATCAATGGAGTTTATTACCTAGGACTCTCCCCAACACCCGGTTCCAACTCCGTAGTTGCCATGTATCCTCTTCCCTTGAATTTTAATCCTCCTACAACAAACAAACTCCAAAATCCCTAATCATCGTGCAATGCACACCCGCCATGAAAAAGGATACAAGAAGTCCATAGTAAGGTTATATACTACACGTACACCATTCTATTTTATACCTACTCTATTTTTAACTAAACTCACCACATTTTTCATTTCACACTCATCCATCAATGACTAAACTCGTTTCAATCTTAAAAATACATCATATTATCGTGTTAACTATGTTATTTTCCCCCCTTTATACCTCTCAAATAGGGGTGTTCATCCTTTTTTACGAGTAGAAAATATGATTTTTCGTTTTTCTACCTGATACTTTGTAGAAAAATTTTTCTTGGTCTACCTTATCAGATCAAGTGTGGTATTCCTACCAGACTTTCGGACAAATTAATCGGATAGGAAGTCGGATAGAAAATCGAGTGAACACTTTAGTAATTATTACTTTTTGGAGCATTGCAACAATTCAACTAAAAAATATGCACCAATTTAACAATACAATAAACCAATAACATTAAAATCTAAAACAATTACAATAAAACACAAGAAAGCATAAACATCAATTCATCATAATTATTACACAAATACAATAATAATTATTTTAAGTTTAAACCATATAGTTAGGAAATTAGGGTTTTAGTTTATATTTATATATATATATATATAAATTAATGTGGGTAGGGTAGGGTAAGAATACGAAAATTAATGGTTATTCTGCATTATTACTCGATTTAATCAGAAGATCAAAAACTCTTTCAAATTCTTATCCGATTTTTTGGCTAGCCGTTCAATAAGATCGGGTAGGATAAAAAATTATGGATAATTAAAAATTTGAATATCCCTACTCTCAAACGTGTACTATTCTCAACCCATATGTTCCCACCCATAAAATGCCAGCCATACCCCCCCGGGTGGCTTTAACAAGGGATGGCAGTGGACCGGAAAAAAATGGGTATTCGTCCAAACCAGTCTCATTTGGACCAATGATGGATTATACGTATTGGACAGTGGACGTATACGAAAATACCTGTATAAACCAGTGCGGGGATGGAGGCGTGGATGGACTTACCCTTACCTTTGCCCCGTATCTGCCCAGTCCCTGTTACCCGAAAAAAAATAAAAATATATAAATATATATTGACTTGATTGAGATGATTTTACCACCATTATGTTGTTTGTGTTTTGTTCAAATATGTAGTATTTTGAAGTAGTATTTTGGACATTTGTTGTTTGTGTTTTATTCAAATATGCTATGTTATATTATGTTGTGTTAGATTATTTAGAATGTTATTGGATTATTTAAAATATTAGATTTAATTAGCTTGGGCTTGGGCGGGTACGGGTGAAGCGGGGACGGAGATTAAAAATTTACCTGCGGACGGGGATGGGGATGAAAATTATACCCGCTAACAGATGTGGACCGGGGATGGACAAAATTTTTTAAGCGGATATGGGGATGGAGACTACACCTCTTGCCCCCGTTTCGGTCCATTCACATCCCTAACTTCCACTGTTATGGCTTCATCTCTTTAATTACTCAATACTCATATTTGAATCCACAAATTACCCCAACACTAAATCAAAACAGATGCAAAGCGCCAAATATGAAAATATTTTCCTCTAGTGTTTTTTTTTATAAACTCTATCTATTGGTGAAGCACCAAGCATCATGTGAATAGCATTAGATCACTGTTTAAGTTAAAGTCTATTAAACAACATAAAAATCTTTTAATAATTAGGATAATAACGAGATTTGAATACAAGATCTTCTGTTCTAATGCTATGTTAAACAATCATCTATTCCAAAATTTTAAACTATTATAGAAGGTGTAACTTTAATATTTATATTTCAACAAAGACCAAGTTTGCTAATTTGACAAAACTCTTTGCTATTGCCCCCAATGAAGATAGAAAATATCACATGTATCTACCTCTTGTTTTAAAATATGATATGTTACATAATGCTTATTTATTTTGATTAGCTTGGTTTTATTCCGATAAAAAATATGTAAGAAAGAGAGGTGGATCTAGAACGAGATGAGCTTAAAAATTTAGTGAGGTTTATTTAGAAAAATATGAATTTAATAGTTTTACAACAAAAAATTTAATAGAGTGAGAGTGAAAATTTATGGATTGGGAATAGTCCCAACCTAAAAAGATAAGTCATTTATAAATATTAATATGTGAGCAATACATGTATATGTATATTTTTATATATGCAATTAAATTTTGAAAAAAATAACAAAATAGTTAGAGAAACGAATAATAAGGAAACAATTATATATATAAAAAAAGTTAATAATTCGTAGCTCAATTACCTGCCAGCCGAAGGATCATCAACCAGTCACACTTTTTGGTTGTCATGCATAGATATTCTTACTCTTTTCCCGAAACTCTCGTAGCATCCCTCGTATTTGTCATTGTTTACAGCGAAACTCCCCCAATCTTCTCTCCTAATGCAGCCCTTCCTTCAACTTGTTATGCATATTTGATTCCCTCTCTCTCTCTCTCTCTCTCTCTCCTGTTTTCTCCTTCTCCAATGGGTTGTGGCATCTCTACGTTCCATCTAGTTGATGATGGCGTGATACATGGCTGTGGACCCCTCGGGAAGGGCCGAAGGAATGATCGTGCTAAAGTGGATGGGAATCCCTCCACCAAATTGCTTCTTAAGGATGGTGGAGATGATGATGATGACGATAATAGTACTGTCGATTCCAGTGGTAACCGTAAAAGTGTCTCCTCCATCATGGTGGACGATGCCGATTTTAATGGTGGCCGTAATACCATTTCCTCGCATACTAAGAAGGTGATATATGTGAGGGAACTGGCATTCCATGAAGAGCGAGGAAAAGAACCTTCGCACCAAAATAAAGTAACTGTGAAGCAGCCTGTGGTCGATTGTGATGTCAAAATTAAGAAAGTGGGTGGAGATCAGGAAAGAGAGAGAGACGTGGAGGCCGTGGAAGAGGGAGAGGAGGGAGAAAGGATTTCTGATTTCGACGGTTCACTACGGATTGGATCGCCTAGTTTCAGGGAGTATTGTTACAACAATTCTGACTCAGATGACAGCGTCAATAATGGTGGTGAGTTCCGCAATTTTCAGAAATTGAAGAATTGTCGATTATAACTTTTTCTCCTGGAATTTTTTCCCTTGAATTTGGAATCTGATTAAAGCTTTTTGAATGAATTGTAAATTCGAGTTTGGCGTTGAGAACGAAAATGTGATAGACATGATGATTCTCGAGGGGGCTACAGAACATTGATTTGATTGTTTGTGCAGGTAACAAGAATGGAGAGAAGACGGAAGCCAACACTCCACCGGAGGACAAAATTGCAAGTTCGAGTGAGGTACATGTGCTCTGTTAGATGTTTCATGCTGACTCCACCCAAATTGTTCTTTTTTTTTTTCTGGGTTAATTTCACCAAAAGTTTTTAAAATATAGAGTTTATCTTATTTTGATCCTCAATATTTTAATTACATCATTTTAGATATTTAAGTATTAAATATGTTTGTACGTAGTTCTTCAAATACACAACATCTAAATTGCTAATAATTTTTAATTATAAACATCTTACGGGTAGTATAGGTAGTTTTTAGATAGCCATTGATAAAAAATATATAATATAAGTATTTTTTAACCAAAATTTGGATTGCTTATAATTAAAACTTGTAATTTAGATAGCTCATTGATAAAAATTTGGTCAACAATTATCTAAATTATTTTTGTACTCATATTTAGGTATTATGTGATAAGTTTAAAATAAAAAAATTATTAGTAATCGTACGTTGTCTACTTAATCGACTACATAGAAACATATTCAATACTTTAAGAAAAAAAATGATGTAATTGAAATATTGGGGACAAAAATAAAACAATTTTTGTACTTTGTGGACATCCAGTTTAATTAATCTTTTTTTTTTCTTTAAGGAGGGATGGGGTCGACAAGTGCCCAACAACTCAACAAAATATTGTCCTAATATTTTTGGGGCAAGAGAAACACTCCCCATGAAACGAAGACATTATGTTTTGCAATTGTGGAAATGCATCATCTAATTTTGTTGTTAATTTAAGTGTTGAAGATGGAATTGATTGGAGGCCATACCTATTTACATCCCTAGTCTTGATGTGGATAATGTATTTTTAATCAGATCAGAGAGAGAATACCATTGAACAAAAAAAATAAAAAATAAAAAAACCCTATTTCCCTATAGTTGGCTTGTATCTGGAAAAGATGCATTAGAATTCCAAAGATTTATTAGCTTATGATTTTATTTTAATCACTCCTATGTGGGATCCCTTGTAAATGAAACTTAATTGACAACTATTTACATTGGTAGGCATTTTTTACGACGCATTCAAGTTGACCCCAAATATATGAGTCTTCTGATTCTCTCTCTCTCTCTCTCTCGTATGAGCCTCCAAATCCATATATGAGCCTTGTGATTCTCTCTCTATGGTTTCAAGTTTGACTATTAACACTTACATGACAAAAATTCCTGCCCTATGAAGAAAAGGATATGCATACATACTAATTATTAGTCCTAGTGAAATATCACCAAAATGTCTCTGCTTTCGTAATGTTCTGAGAAAGCTTTTCCACAGATTTGTTACCTGGAAGGATCAAGGACGAGATCAGTTAAAAAAGGAAGGAGATTCAGAAAGGTGTTTCCAATGCACCGGACATCTGCTGTAAAAAACCTCTTGAATGTCACCACTTGCTACAACCCCAATGCTTCCTCTTGCCGTGGAGCTCAGAAACTGCCTGAAAAAGCCTTCTAATTAATCACTGTACATAAAGAGAGGACTCTCTTAGGCTTTATTACGACAGATCCATCTTTTTTCCCATTTTAATTTCATGTAAATGATCTTATGCTCTCTGTAAAACAACAATTTGAGTGTCTATCTATCTCTCTATGTTTTTGCTAATGTTGTAAAATGAATATAAAGTATTGATACCATATATCAGATCACTGTCTAAATTCTCGAGAATTTAATGCTTTGTGTACATGACTAGCTTCTTCTTTTGGTTTGGTTTGGTTCTTCAAACCTTGGGGCTGAAGGCTGAAAACTAACATTCCTTTTGACCACTAAAGAACCTCAGAAGTAAAGCAACTATTTCATCTAATGCATCTTTTGCCGATGGGTGATTTGCTGGACTTTTACGGCTAAATCTTTGAAAGTAGCTTTCTTTATTTGTGAAGATCTTTGAAGAATAAATCAGTTTAAAGTCACTTTATTTGTGCTTAACGTACTTAATTCCTATAAAAAAAAGAACTTTGCCAACAAATATTTTGGTTCCACCTTCCACCATTCCATGTCTCCCTTGAAAATTTCTCATCTCAAAAGCAATTCAGTAGATCTATGTTCCTTCCCGCATTCTCCCAAACGCCTTCACCTTGACTAAAACAGAGAGACACAGACACAGACACAAACAAAGAAATCTATACTCTTCCCGTAAGTGGAAAACCAACCAACACCACTATACTTGCACTAACAGATGAAAAGGTAAGAATTACAGTTAAATCAATCACTTCATAGCTTTGGCAGCCTTTTCAATTTTGTTTTCAACGGTAAGAGATGCTTACGGTAGTTTATGAGCATCTTAATTAATTCCTTATTTAGTTTGGTTTGGTCAAATGTATATCATTTATGTCAAAATTAGAGTATTCATGACAAATAAATTCCTCACGATCTGACCCAAAAAAATTATCAAACTTCGATTTCAAAACTCTGGATTTATGATACCTTTTCATTTAGATGAACTTGTTTCAATTAACAACCTTCTCTTCCTTTTTTTTTTTTTTTTTTGTTTTAAATTAGGAAAAAAAATGTGTCTGTATGTTTGCTTTTAAACCTGTTTTGGCAGTTGCAAAAATGATGTTTGAGACAAACACTAATAAAAAATACTTCCTGAACATAGTTTTAAATTAGAATTTTCATATGTAATAATTTGCTAGTGGTATTTTTCTAATGAAAAAAAAAAATCAATCGTCTTTTATTTTATAGTGGACCACCTCATTCTTCATGAAGGATGTATGCAAATTTTAATTGTGTACCACTACTTAAAATAAGAAGTCAATGCTTGATTGTGTTTTTAATGCTTAGTTAGCAACACTATTGGAACCGACCTATGACTGTTATTTTATCTTTTCTACAACGATCAATCATATTATTAAAGTTATTATTTTTTGAATTTAATTAATTATTCTATTTATTATTTACACTAATGCTATTAAGATATAACTTAGAGACATAATGTACTATGATCATTGAATTGCTAGGGTAGTGTATTTTAAGCTTCAAGTTCACTTTATGACAAATGAATGAACTATCGACATGATGATACGAGGGTTAAAAACATACCCTATTTGAAATGAAATTATGTACATGAATTGATCTACGTCTAGGACTTTATGGATCTAAATTTAATCCAAATCTAATTAATTAGATGCAAATTATCATTTTATATCAACAATTGGTATGAAAGTTTATATATTGTAAATTTAAATTTGAATGTACTTATAATTCGATTCGATTATATTTTAATTTGAATTATTCATATAAATAAATATATGATAAAATTAATTTTTATTTTATATGTTTTATGTTTGGCAAAATCTAATTAATTAAAATGTTCTTATAGTATGTTAACAGAAACCTACCCAAGGGGGGCCGGTCAAAGAGTGGGAAGTGGAGTGTTTTGATCGTGTTCACAAAATTTAGAGCTCACAACCGCCAAATTCTACTTTGCCTTTGTCACTTAAAATTTGACTTTGACTCTATCGTTCGTACAGCTTGACAACGAATTCTCTCAACCAATTGGCCTCTGCCACGTCATACTACTTTGACCATCTTAAACGTCACAATTGCAACAAACCCGGAACGACTCGTTTCCTTTAGGGGTAAAACTGTAAACTAAGACCACGTCTCTCTACATTACATGGGAGCTGCAGCGGAAATAAATCGGCCCAAAGGACGTCACAGGACAACTCGCTTTCTAATTCTGCCACGTGTGAACTTAGAGGATTAAGCTTAACATGGGTAACATATAGCACGCGCACCGCACTCCCTCCCTACTAACAAAATTACCAAATTGGTCATTATAGAATTTTCTTCCAACTCTCTCTCTCTCTCTCCCTCCTTCTACCTCTCCCATATTTCAACTACTCCCTCTTCGGCTCTTTTCATTCTTCCATTGATCTTTTCGTTGGAGGAGAAGAGAGAGACTGATACTTCTGGATATCTATTCTTAACCTAATTATATACGTATCTACGTACATATACAAAGTTTTTGGGATTATTTGACATGAAATCTCTGGGGAAGCTGCGAAAATTTGCACTCCACAAAAGCGATGCGAAGGAGAAGGGAGATCGTCAAACTTCGGCGCATTTGGATGAGCTTGCTCAGGCTTCTCAGGTGCATTTCTTTGTTGTTATCTCGGGCGATTATTGTCTTCTAATTGACATCTTTACTTGGAAATTTTCGAAAAAGTGAGGGACATTCGATTAGGGTTTTACTGTCATCATGCCCGTAGTTTGCTTCCACTGAGATTCGAGCTCCGGTTTACTTTTCACATTAAGTTGTGCAAATCGGGCAGGCCTGTGGAGGAGGCTTCCATCACTACAGAGTCTATATGGGGAAGTTGTATCCGCAACTCGAACCCACGTTCAAGGCCTGCCCCCTCTCATTAAATTATGCGAATCTTTCTCAAAACATGGAGGCAAAACTGATTTGAATGTAAAATATGTGAAGCAAAGCTTAAGACTTCACAGAACATGTGTAATTGAGAACGCAAGGTTTACCGGTGTAATGCACTGATTCCCAATATTGTCTTCTTTTAGACAATGGTGAATTTCTTATTTTGTTAGGAGCCCATTTCTTCTTCTATCAGGAAACATATTCAAGATTGAGCAGTTTGCAAAGATCGAATGATTTCAATGGTCAAAACTAATCATATAAATGTAATTATCAACAGAATCACAGTATTGACATTCTTTGTCTAGTTTTTCAAGTGTTTTTTTTATTTCTTACTGTACCCTACTATATTGGGGGTACTTTTCTCATGCACTGTTCAAAGTAATGGTGTATGGCGACACACCAACAATTTGAATGATGGATACTACCAGTGCAAATGCCCATTGTTGAAGGATAATTAAATCTCTGCATGGGTCTAGTCGGTATTGTGAATCTTTGCTGAAGCTCTGATAATATTGTTGTGTTATGCTGGAAGTTAGGTTTGTTTTGGGCAGCAATAATGGAAGTTAAATGATTAAACAAAGTGTTGAAACTTGAAACACAGGGGGTTTATGTGCTTCATTCAAACAATGGTGCTATGTCCAAAGATGGTCAACGACTTCTCTAGAGGTTGTATCAGTATGGATATTCCAAGTAGATCTCCCAAGAATCTAAAATCCCTCATTTACATGTAATTATTGATACCAAAGATGAAGCTGTAAAAAGGAAGGAGGGCCACATGGAAGTTATCACTACTCTCTCGGCAATTAACATTTAACAGTTAAATTGAGAGTCTCTCTCTCAAATCCTCACACATCAAAATGATCCTTCTGCAAGGAAGGACCCCTTCTTACATTGTGTACACTCAAAAAAGGTTTCTATAGAATTCTTGATCAAATTTGGGAAAACATGAGGGTTAAGGCTTCACTAAGTTCAGATGAGTTATGATCATCACTTGAGTAGTCAAAGAAACTGTCTCATTTGCCAAGCTGTAAAAATGTTTAACGCTTGGCTACGAAGAGATATATAACTTACAGAGTGACAAAAATATTAGAACAGCAAAATAACATAAGCAAAAGAAGTGCATGTCCAAATTGAAGGAGCTTTAAAATATCACTACCACTTCTGAAGAATAGAATCATATCCAGTAGTTCTATTTGTCCAGAGGATTCTGGAATTTGCTAAGAATTTTTTTTAATGCAAAAATGAAAAAAAGCAATCCTTTCTATGGAGGCTGTAAAAAGAAGGATGATGCATGTACGTGTCACTTTTACCATGTTGACACTGCAGTGAGAAGCACTGTTGTCCCATCACTCTTACCGTCTTTTGCTGCCATCTACACTGGTTATTATATTATTTTTCCAGTATTTTGAAAACTCGTGGAGTGGGTGAGATGGTGTTCTGTTTATTTTTGTTGCTATTTTCTTCAAATTATTATTATGCCTCTTTTTGTTTTCCAGGACATGCAGGACATGAGAAATTGCTACGATAGCTTACTTTCTGCAGCTGCTGCTACAGCAAATAATGCATATGGTACTAGTTTGTCCTAATAAGGGGCTTATCTGTTAAATGAAAATCATCTGGGGTGCTTCAAAGTTAAATAATAAAGAATATAACAACCATAGGAAGATTAACGCAAATTCTTATAAAAAAAAAAAGAGGAAGATTAACGCAAACTAAGTGAAAGGATGCGGCTGGCGTATTATGGGATCAACACATACTCTTTAAGCTGAAAGTTAAATTTAACAGAACAACAATTAAACCTAAATCTGAGTTATGCAGTAAAATGTTGGGCAATTACAAAACAATACCGTCAAAAACTAAGTATGATAGGAATTAGCATTTTAGGGTGAGAAGATGTGTGGTAAAAACAAAAAGAATAGATAGAGCAATAAACATATTCATGAAGTAGGTGAATTGACTTAGGTGGTTTAGATTTATTTATAGAAGATCTATTATTGCACCATTGGGAAAGAGTAATGTGATAACTATCGGTTGCAAGGGGCAGAGGTAGATTGTAATTAGCTTTGAATGAGATAGGAAAAATAATATTATAATTCTTGGTTTAATAGAAGACGTTAGCTGGATAAAGCACAATTGGTGGACATAATTCATGAATTCATGTTGTTGACCTCAAATAATTGGGATAAAATTTTGTTTAGTTGGGTTGAGTCTCTTATAATCTTAAGGTGAACATGAAGAATTCAGTGCCATCTGTTTTTGTGTTTAACTTTGTGTGCAATGCATCAAACTAATTATCCATTTTATATCTGCATGTCAGAATTTTCAGAGTCACTGCAGGAAATGGGGACCTGTTTACTAGAAAAAACTGCATTGCATGATGACGGAGAAAGTGGTAAGTGAATTACTCGGGTTGTTGGTAGGCACATTGGCAGTGGCATACTTTATATGAAGATTTTCCAAAATACACACGCTTTAACAAATTTTCGTCTATATGCAGGCAGGGCTTTATTAAAGCTCGGGAAGCTGCAGTTAGAACTCCAGAAACTTGTTGACAGCTACGTGAGTCTTTATATTTTTATGCTGCTCACCCTTTGTTATTTCTTTGCAGCACTGATTTCAACCTGGCAATGAGTTTTTTCTGACTTACCTCATGTTTACTCATTGTCATTTTGTATTTCAGCGTTCTCATGTCATCATGACAATAACAAATCCATCAGAATCTCTTCTTAGTGAGCTTCGGAAAGTGGAGGTCTGTATTACAGTATTATTGCTGGTTTAAATGTCTATAATTACTTTCTTCAGCCTAGTTGCATTGAGTCATATTTTTTTAATGTACTTGATAGATAATGTGCCGTTTGGTAATTCAATTGAGTGAGGTAAAATTATTGTGAATGAGTGCCACAGGTTATGTGTAGGTGTCTATGAAGCACTAATGCGTGTGACACAAGGCATTAGTACTTCATAGAAAACACAATAGGTAAACTCTTTGTGGTTTAGCTTCCATCTGTGTCACAAGGCTGCCTTGCGCAGGAATGCCTCTGACACTCAGCTAGTTGCATATAACTGTTCTGATTTACTCTTATATCATGGCACTACTGTGCAGATCTTACATATTTTATTTTCTTATCTTTGTGCAGGAGATGAAACTTCAGTGTGATGAGAAAAGGTATAATTTTTTTTTTTTTGATCTAATTTTCTTGGATTGAAGTAGAGGTTCTGTGTTTAAAATAAAGGTAACTGTTTTGCTGATTGCTTACACGACTATCAGAGAGATCTATGAGTACATGATGGCACAACATAGAGAAAAGGGAAGATTAAGAAGTGGGAAGGGGGAAAGTTTTACTTCCCAGCAATTACAAGCGGCTCGTGATCAATATGATGAGGTGGCTAGACTGTGTGTTTTTCGGGTAGAATCTCTTAAACAAGGGCAATGCCGCAGTCTCTTAACACAGGCAGCTCGTCATCACGCAGCGCAGGTTGGTTGGTTTGTTTTTGTTTTTTTTTTTAATATCTCCTATGAGCTAAAATGTCGTAATAACCTATCATCCTTTTTAAATTTTATATTAATTTAGTGTCTTTTACCTTCTCCTGAAAGCAGTTGAACTTATTTCGCAAGGGACTTAAATCTCTCGAGGCCGTGGACTCACATATTAGATTAGTAACGGAAAAGCAACACATAGATTACCAACTTAGTGAACTAGATTATGGGGAAGATGAGGAGGATGAAGGTTTGAGTAGCTATGAGAGAAATGAGGTTGGGGAGCTGAGTTTTGAATACAGACAAAATAATCAAGGGCTTGACAGGGCTTGCTCATCAAGGAATTCAATGGAGGTAAGTTTCTTGCATACGGATCTTGGTACCTTGTGTTTGCTTTTGTATTAAGTCTAGTTGAGTTTCTGAAACATTTTTGCGCTTTTATGCATGCAATATGTTGTTCCAAGAACTTGTGATTTTGCAAAATTGCACTTCCCATTTACACTAGAATAGTGATTGTGTCAGAATTAGATGCTCTTTACTTTTTACATAATTAGCAATGGACAATGTGCGTTCCACATAAATAGATTTAAATAATACTTTTTTTAATAGAAAATGTGGATTATATGTGTAATTAAATTAAATAATAAATTAGGTACCGAATAATTAATTTATTTTTTAATTATTGCTAAATTTAATTATTGATAAAGAGAAAATCAACTTAGATAATTTGGACATATTTATAGAAAACTTAATAGTACAACAGGGAAGTGATTTGATACATATAGTTAATAATGCGAGAGGTAGAGGTGATCTGAAATTAACTTTGGACAAAATAATAATAAAAAAGAAGAAGAAGTGATAGCTCGTGGTTTAACTATAAAGATGGCCCTTGCTAGAGTGCAATGGAAAAATTGAAGTCACATAGCCTACTCCATATAATTGGGATAAATACTTGAGTTGAGTATCTTGGTTCACAATATGGGCATGGGGGTTATAGCTTTGTGGCCTTTTGTTCTGTCTCGGACTCATCACTTATGTAGCATTCTCACATCTCTCTTGCAATGGCTGTTTTTGCAGTTGGATCAAGTGGATGTCCCATATCCTCAAGCTTTGAAGTCAGAGGATGCGGAGGTTATAAAATAGCACTCCTTTTTAATGGTCATTTGAAACTTGATTTTTCATACTTGAGATAATCAACGTATATGTTTTCAGTCTTCGGGCTTAATTGTAAAGCTTCTCTAAAACAATTTGACATTGCTTGGCTTAGTTATAGAACCATTGTTCCGTTTTCTTGTCCTCATACTAGTCATGTTGAAATTCTATTCTTTTGCAAGTGTCAACTATTTTGTCTTCTTTCTGCAGATAAATCTTGGCAAAAACCAAGTGGAGCAGGTTTTCAGTCGGCAGCCTCGGCAAGTCAGCCATTCTGCCCCAATATTTGCAGAGAAGTTTGATCCAGTTGAAAGGATAAAAGAAATGCGACCAACCACTGGGAAGTTTAACACATATGTGCTACCTACGCCTGCTGATGCAAAAAGTTCAACTTCAAGAACAAGCACTTCACTCACCCACTCAAGTCCTAGCCTAAGAGGGAGCAACCAGAATTTGTGGCATTCATCCCCACTGGACACAGATAAGCATGAGACTAATGCCATGGATGGTAATTTGTCAGTACTCCCAACCCCTCCTTTGGCCGATGGAGTTTCTCTCCCACAGTTGGATGCTCATAATACTTATGAGACTAAAAAAAATAAAAGACTAGCCTTCTCTGATCCATTAGCAAGTAAACCTCGGCCCACCAAGCCTTCTTTATCTACTAGTGGCCCCATCACCTCTATTGAACTCCCCCAACTAGTTTCTGGATTGCCTTCTAGAGTACCAATTCCTCAACCTTCTTCATCTCAAAATGTCCCTCGTAGTGCTTCACCTCCGCTTGTATCTTCACCCAGAATTAGTGAGCTACATGAACTCCCCAGGCCCCCTGGCAATTTAGCCTCCAAGCCAGTAGGTTCTTCTGGTATGATTGGGCACTCTGTTCCACTCGTCTTTAGAAATCAAGATGTCACTCCAACAAATAAAAACCCATCAGTGGCATCAAATGCATCATCTTTGCATCCTCCTCCATTAATCTTTCCACGCAGTTTCTCCATACCCTCTAGCAATCAGAGAGCAATGGCAGTACGTGTATCCAAGCTATTGGAATCTCCTCAAATTCCAGACAAGGCTGAAGAAGTAGCTTCACCTCCATTGACGCCTATTTCCCTTTCAAACATGAAGTCACTAGCAGCTGTGTCTGAAGTAGCACCCGACTCTAGGCAGATCAAAGGTTATTCAGCTACTCTTTAATGGCCTTATAACTTGCAGCTATATCTTATATGTTGGGTTGAAAAATCTCTTTACCTCATTTACCTTCATTTAGGGACTAAATTACTTGCATCTGCCCATCATGTTGAGAGAAACTTAGTCTAGAAAATGATCTGGTAATTTTCTTCAATTTGTGTGCGGGTGTGGATGTGGGATTGTTAACATTGTCGCAGATGCTTGAGGCTGTCTGTTGGTGGTGGTCATTCCAACCTTTCATGATTTCTCAGGTGATAAGAATGATGGAGTTTGGTGGTGGGTCTTGCATTCGGTTTTGCATTGTGGATTAATAAATCAAAAGAGAAATCTTCCTATCACAATGAACAGATCTGCAACATTAAATGCGGAGATTATATATTTTCAGCAATTTATTTGTCAAAAACCTGCAAGAACTTAATAATTGAATAGCTATAGAGTTCTTATGTATATCATTTTTTATTTCACTGGTTATCCTGCTTATATCTGTTTCTGGTTCTAAATGTCAAATTCAGTTATTGCAGGTGGGAGCTGATAACTTTGTTGAAGCTGTAGTTTTTGAATTCAACTGAGGCAGAATCTATTTCTCATCACCCATCTGTTGGTGTCAGGTCTGTAAATAATAGTTTTTCTCTTAATTTTTGTTACTTTTTTTTTTTTTTTTGATTGACAACAACGAGAACTGAGTTCTTCGCAATTTTGTCATTATAATGGTCGCTGTGTTATTGTTTCTCTGGAGCAAATCTTGTTTTTTTCTTTCTTGGTTGGTTTGATTGCCACACTGTTTTCAGATTTTTTCTTTTTTTCTTTCTTCAACAGCTAAGTTGGGGTGCATTCATTCATTCATTTTGGAAGTACATAAGTTTCAGTTTGTATCCTCTTTTACCTTTTAAACTTTTAGTGGAGTTGGTGATTTAATAGGATATTTGAGCAAAAGATTCAGCGTTTGAATCTTATTGTCATTTTTTTAAATATAAAATTTGCAAGTGTTTAGACCTAGGAAACAAATATACAGATAAGGGATATGAATACAATGAAACGCTAAAATTTTAAAAAATAGAATATGATATGATTAGAATATATATATACATACCAGGGATTTGAGAGATGATGGGATAAATTACGTTGTTTCAAAATGAAATAATGTATTTTGTTGACATAGTATAGGGGTTGCGAAGTAGTGTTTTGAATCCAATATTTCGTATAATTTTAAAGCTGAACATTTGATTTTTTTAGAGTTTTTAATTTTTAGTTGGTAGTTAATGATTATAAATTTTATTGAGTTTTGACATTAGCAACAAAAATTAATTATTCTGATGAAGCAAATTATAAAGAAGGAATTTGCAGTATATGTGATGCATATGTATGAAAATAACAAGAAAATTATTTGTATGATTCATGATTTTGAGGGGAATGTATGTATCAAATAAATATTCGGCAATGATAATTATTTTATTAATTTTAATTGTTGGGAAAATAGGAGTTATTAATATGTATTGTTAGCTTGGTCAAAGTGTCCATATTTAATAGGTAGGTTTAAATTAAAATTTGGTCCGCGTGATTTATTTATGTGTTATGTATAAATGGCCGCGGCTTACTAATTAGTGTGGTGTGTTAGTATGAAAGCGACTTCTGAGGTTGGCAAGTGACACCTGGACCTGGACCTGGACCTGGACTGAAATGATTGCTAGTGGAACTGCTACATGTTAAGTGAGCCATTACCTTACCTTACCTTACTACTTCATTCATTGTCTTACTTGTGCAACTGGTTCCACCAGGCCTGCTTGGTTAGGCTAGATTAGTGATGAGCAAATGGGGAAGACACACATGCCAAAGCCTAGCCTACGTATATATATATATATATATATCATTTCCCTCTCCTCCCTCAGATCACATCACACATCCATTCGTCTAAGAAGTCATATACAAATTGATATATGTATAAATTCATGAAACTCACACCCAAACTAAGCCTCTCTCTCTCTCATGTCTCACACGACTTTACTTACCGAAAAAGAAATAATAATAATAATAATAATAAATATTTGTGATTTCTAGTAGGTGGGTGGCTATGGCTTTAGTTTGTAGTATAATATTTGAGATTTCTGTCTGTCACACTAACACTAGTGTTGTTGCCTCCACTCTCTGGCCTCTGATACGGAATATTATGCTATTTTGGTAAACTCCATGGATGATTGCCTCCTTGAGTTATCAGCTACCATGACAGACTTGATCCACGTACGTACGTACGTGTCTGCTTTTCCAAGAGAGAGAGAGAGAGAGAGAGAGAGAGAGAGAGAGAGAGGATATGTTTATGCTGGTTTGGGGGTGTCCGACATAACTACTACTGCACCCAATAAAGCAGCAAATGTTACCACTTCCTTCTGTCCTTTCTTTCTTTCTTTTGATTCCTAATCCCTCCAAAAAAATCCTTTTACCATTTCACCCTTTTTCTTCTATATACCTTTTGTTTTTCTTTTTGGAAGTGTATTAGGTTATGTATAGTGGTATAGTAATAAGTAATATTTAAAAATGTCGGTCAGTCAGTCAGTCAGTCAGTCAGTCAGCCACTGTTATTACATAAAAAAGATTGAATATATATATTTTAGGGTGTTTATCAATCAATGTTGCTTCTTCGTGGCTGCATAGCCCATGCCCAAAGTCTTATCAACCTACTTACTATATAAATATATATAGAGCAAGTACTCAATAGTTGGTGAAATAACAGTTCCTCCGTGGAGAGGGATATATATTTCTAAATTAATTTTTTTGTTTAATTTATTAATTAATTTATCTGGGCTTGGCAAGTAATATTTTTTCAGAGAAGGGTTGGGTTAGGATTCTCCACCATCTGCATCATTTATGAGAAAGGAATGCTTTGCATTGCATGGTGATGGTACTGTAGGGGCAGGGTCTGTACTGTGGTGTTCCACCGACCAATCAGAAATTAGAATATAATGGCATTACATAATACATACAGTACGTACGTAGTAGTGGCCTATGCCACTAACCCCCACCACCAAATCCGGGACTTCTATTTCATGCATTACCACCATTTACTTATTATTAATTTTTTTTATTTATGAATTTTCCTTCTCCCTCTGATTTCTTGCAAGCCAAGTAAGATTACAGCGTGGAATAAGCAAAACTCACCATTGTCCTTTATTATTTATTTAAAAATTTGCTGCCACGTGTGCATCAAAAACCCATAAAACCCAATTTAATTTCCGGTGAATTTGGAATAAATAAATTTTGATACATATATATCTATCAAATGTATGTAAATCAGCAAAAGAACAAGAAAAATATTGGGCATAAAAGTGACACAATATCATCTTTTATACGTAATGTCACTATCTAATAATAAACGTACATATGAATAAGATAAATCCTACTTGAGAAATTATTAAATGACATGTTATAGTGATTATTATACTAATAATGAGGTATTGATGTTGTACCCAATAATTTTTTTTTAGCAATGCTATTAGAACTTAAATTATTAACCTAATTGACTATGACCTTTGAATTGATTGTGAGTTCTATCAAATATTAAAATTTGATAATTATCTAATTGTTTTAATAAAATTACGTCATTATGTCATTGAAACTTGGTGATTATCTAATAATTTTAATAAAGCAACGTCATTATATCAGTAAAGTCACAGTGAACTTGGTACCCAATATTTTCTTTTTGAGCAATGTTACATATCCCAAATTTGTATCCCAAAAGTGCATCCCAAATCAATGGGAACCATTGGATGAGTGGGTCCTACCAACTTTTTTCATTGGGATCCACTCATCCAACGGTTCCCATTGATTTGGGATGAACTTTTGGGATACAAATTTGGGATATGTAGCATTACTCTTTTTTTTTTTTTTTTTTTTTTTAGAAGAACCGAGATATCAAATCAGAAATGGGATGGCGTGCCGCACTGTGATTGGCCTCAATTTCTACTAAAAGCGAATAACATTTCCTAAATATGAAGGGCAGACTCGTCTTTCCATCGTCAACCAGTCATATTCACGCAAGCTTTTTTCTCACTCTCTGTAGATGCAAGCAAACAAACAAACAAACAAACAAAAGCCTAAACCCCCCATATAAAACCCCTCCACAATACATTCTGTCCCCAGCACACACACACACACTCTCTCTCTCTCTCTCTCCATTCAACTTTCGGAGCTCAGAGCTCAACAACAACAATGGCAGACCCTGGTGTCTACGACTTCCTGAAACAAACAATGGAACCCTCCACCAGAAAAGCCACACCATCTTCCCGACTGTTCTCGTGCCTCTACTGTAATCGCAAGTTCTGTACTTCTCAAGCATTGGGCGGTCACCAGAACGCTCACAAGCGTGAAAGAGCTGCAGCTAGAAGAAGCTACAGCACAGAAGATAGGTTGGGTCGACTCCAGAACGAGCCCACCGCGGTGGAGATGGACTTAAATGCTCCATACTGGTTTGACCCACGCCGGCCCTTCCAACACGGCTCCACCTCAGGCTCTCTTGGTGTTGTTCATGGCGGTGGTGTCTCCACTCGGGAGCTTCTCTCGCCCAACAATGACTCTCCTGACAACGTAAACCTTGACCTGACCCTTCGTCTATAAGTATAATCTCTCTCTAACTCCACTAGCACGTTAGCTTGCTTTTGTTCTCTCTCTCTTTCTCTCTCTCTTTTGTTTTTTTCGGTTATATTGTGGGGTTTGGTTTACGTTACTCTTGGTTTTGAACTACTGAACTGAGTACCGAGCTTGAAAAGCGGGCATGGAGGAGAGTATTTGAGTTTTGGAGAGAGAAAGTTGGTTTTAGGGTACATGGCGAGTTGATGCTTCTTGACATTAGTTAGTTTACAGAGCTATCTATCTATCTATCTATCTTGGTTTTAAGTTAATTGAGAGCTGTAACTACATATGTTCTACATTGAACTTTATTTATGTTTTCATACTCTGACGTTGACGGTCGACGTTAATTAAAATTTTGCTCCTCTCTCTCTCTCTCTCACACACACACACACACTTGAATGGATATACCTATCTATATAATTAGTATTCGTGTGTACGTTGTGTTTAAAGCTTATATTTGTATGTTGTTTCGGATTTCTTGAGTGGTTTGGATTTACTTAATCATCATATAATGCATGTGTTTGTTTGTAGACTCTGTTAATTTGCATGCTATTAATTAATGGCTTGGAATATTTATTTATTTATTTTACGTAAATCCCAAGTTCCGAACCACACATATATATATGTATATATATATGCCTTTGCGTTTCCTGTGTACCAACCAAAGTTGTGCGAACTGTGGTGTGGTGCTTGTTCATATATGACTGCGTAGTCGATCGGAGCTTTTTGAGTAGCAGTAGCACAGTAAGTAACAGAGGCGCCACTGAAACCCGGCGTGCTCGGCAATCAGAATGTATTGTGCATATGTGCTCAGTTTCGTAATGGACCCACTAACCCAGTCCTCACATTTCTGTTTTTTTTTTACTTGCTGGCATTACGTACCATGAATGGAGCTGGCCAATGAATTTGAAACTGGTGGTGTACATATCCTATAATACTATATTGTCATCAATTCATCATATATATATATATGTGTGTGTGTGTGTGTGTGTAATCAATGTATATAGAAGAACTCCTTTTGTTTTTTGTTGTGTAGTTGTTTGTTACTTACTATGTTTCTTCTCCCATCTTGCTTGTTGGGTTAATTTGATTAAAAGAGGAAGTTTTAATTAATTGTTAATTGAATAAACAACAATGAACAAGATGTTGTCTGAAGAGAAAAAAACGATGGTCACTGTGCAGTGGGTGAGCTTAATGTAGGTAAGACTGGGAGACTAACAGATATACTGGCATAGAGCGTAGTAGAAGAAAAGGGATATATCATATATTATTCAGAAGGAGGAAATAATCATTTCAGTATGTAAGTGCTTGAACTTGTGGCTTGCCACTCCCACACCCAGACAATGCCACCTTCTTCGTCTCCCACTGTCTCACTGTAACGAAGTCCACTTTACACCAATGATATCATGTATGTACAGTGGACATTATGCACGCAACAACCCTTCCCTTAGAGGAAGACGACACCCGGAAGGATAAATGGAAGTTTGGGCTCTACAAGAAGTCTGTGTTGCTCATATAATACTATATATAGATGTTTACTTATAAAGCTGATCATAGGAAGTATTTGATTCTATGATTAGAGAAATAATACTTAATCCCGAGGATGCTGTAGAATCTTGTCAATTGCTCTTACGGTAACTACAATCCTTGGATCAAGTCATTTCATTGTATATGAGAAGAACTTCGGGCAAGAGAGGGCGTACATAGATATTGGCACCTATCATGTTTACAGCCAACGGTCAATTTGAGCCGAATCAGGGGCAACCACAGATAATGATGCTCGAGAGATAACGACAGAAATTGCAATTTGGTGGCATCCACATTAATATAGAGACAAGAACAACAAAAGCAGCAAAAAGTAATTGGATAGAAACATCAATCTCACCATTCTGATTTATTGTGAATTTCAAACAAGGTGTTGCTCAAATTGTCATCTTCGCCATCTATGTTGTAGGTGCTGATCACCTAGGGCAAATAACATATTTTAATTCAGCCAACATGGCCGCTCATTTCATGGCCTTTAATGTTATAAATGTTTGCAAACAGATATGTTACATGGCCATCTGAGTTAACTTCTTTATATTCCCTAGGTTTCTACATCTGTTCTTTTCTTTCCTAAATGAATCATCCCTGGAATGCCCTAGCACACATGGCTATAGAGTACACCACCATAAGTCGAGGGCACATCCATCCATGGAGGTGAATGAGGATGAACGTAGGCATTCATCTTGGACAGGTGAGAAAAGATCAAATTTCAAATGTTGGGACTTCGGATTCAAAACCATGAGCTGCTTGATAAATCAACCGACTAAAAATATTCCTATATGGATCATTTTCTCTTTTCTCCTTCAAATAAGCAATGCTTCTCTCAATCTCTGACTTCACTTCTAAATACAGTTCATGTGATTTCTCTCTGCTCCTCAGTTCCTGTTTCCTCCCTGCAGCACGAAAGTTAAAGCTAGGTTAAAGAAACTGAAGAAAGTATTGCCATAAAAATCCAAAGGAATGTATTATTCTAGAGAGCAAACTTTCCCTAGAGCTATTGTAAAGTAAAAACCTTCCATTACACAATCAATGGAACTCACTGCTGACTTGGAATACATGTATACCCAAAACATAGCAAGAATTTTTTATGCCAAATATTGGGTGTAACGGTTACACTATGTCACGAATGTTGATGTGGTGTAACCATTCAATAAGAAAACTACAAAATGGATCAAATGGAGCCCATTTTCTATCATGGAGGTGATTACATCGTTGAGTGATTATGAATTTTTGTGAGGCTCACTTGCAAACTTGTTTACTTATTAGTAGACGGACCACATGGCACTGCTGATGTGGTGTAATAGTTACACCCATATTTTGTCCACATGTACATCCAAACATGAGGGTCAGTTGATAAATATACCTGCAGTTTCAATTGGCTTTCCAAACAAGTAATAAAAGCGGCCTGGAATTTTGGGTAAAATTCCTGGTAAGTGTATGGGTTGATTTGCAACTTCTCCTTCACTGTCAATCCTGAAATCACAATATTACAATGATTATTTGACAAGGTACATAACGATGAAAACAAACAATTTTGCAGCGATACAAGAGAAATATAACATACCAAACTAAGGAGAATTAAACAAAAATTGAAAACAGAATTTGCAATATGTGGACAGAGTGTGATCATAATAGTGACGTGACTCAATAAAAACTCATTTTACTACCTCAATTTCACAGCCTCGTCATTTAGGTCCTCTATAAAAGCCTTCATATATGGAATCTTCATTTGGTCATCATAGTCAAAAAGCAACTGAGGAAACAAAAAATCCATTACTCGACGAGGAAATTGTCTGAAATGAACATTAGTCAAAGTGGCAACCTGTCTCATGCGTCACATTTTTAAGTTTGCCACACAAGAAATAATAATAGAAAATGAAAACATATACAGTAATTCCATCCAGGATTTTGAGAAACTGCACAAAAATGAGAACTGTGAACTGCAGCACCAAGAAAATGATAAAACCAGTTCGCCAAAAGAAATAATTTCATCTGATATGGGAACTGATAGAACCTTAGTCCCAAAAAACAGAAAGGAAATAAAGGGGAATAAAAAACGAAATGCATCAGATTTTTAAGGAGAGAAGAAGAGAAGATTTTCTTTCAAATTGACCAAAGATATTTTTATTTAAAGCATAAATATTTGGTTTTTGCAATCCTAACCCTTTCTCATAAGATTCAACGCACACCACCTCACTTCTTCTCAACGATGTAGAAGTTGTTTACATTTCCTCTTGCTAACATCTAATCTCTCATTCACTCAACTTAAATTTTAATCATTCGTTAGGAAATCTCTATAATTTTCTACCTCAATGAGACTTTTTGTTTCAGGAATTCATCATCTTTCTGAATTTTGGTTGAATATGACCACACCAGGCAAGTCCTTTTCTGGCTATGACTAACAATTTGAATTACATATTTATAAAAGCATAACAGTGGTTAAGATTGATTTAATCTTCATCTAATTTCATCAAATAGTACAAAACTCATTCAAAAAAAAAAAAAAATCACGCGCAAAAACATCATCTTCTCCGTATGGCCCTCAATGTCAAGCAACTCAACTACCTCTTACCTCTCTCCTCCCTATTTTTCTCCTATTTTCTCTCTATCTACTTTAATTTTAAGTTGCATCATTATAGAGGGAAAAAAAAATTTGTTATTTAAAATATAAATGTTGCCTGATCAATGCTCGATTTTTGATATTGCATAATGCATTTAGGCACGAGGTTATTGCTAGTTTCAAAACATACTTCCATGCATTCGAATTTCTTTGACTTCAATAGATCCTATAATCAGCACCACCGAGGCCTAGTTTTCACCATGCAACAATCCACTTCTATTATGCATGTGTTTGCAAAATATGGTGCATAAGCCTTCACATTTGATACCTGCCTCTTTACTGCAAATAATAAGGCAATAATAAGTTTGTATATCAGTCTATCACTACTTCAATTTTATTTTGCATTTCTACTTTATGGATGTCAATTAGTAATATGCCTACTGATCATAGAACCAAAAATATATTATTGTATGTTTCATATCACCATGAGAGCTTACAGTACCAAAAACTAATGCAGTGGAAAGTAACTGACGGTGAAGCAGCAGTTGAGGAAATTGAAGTTTTCAGACTTACTTGACCCATGTCATCTTCTCCAGCAACACCAAAAGGTATAATTTTGGCTCCAAATCTAGCTGCCATCCTGACAAACTCAGACTGTTCTGGCCAGAATAACTTGTAATCTTCACCCTGAAAAGTGCTGAAGAGTCAGCTACTATAAAATAAGTCCTGATCTTGTCTTATGTGCATTCTGTAATATAATAGGCTTGAGTACATGGATGAACACATTAGTCAGACCACCAAATATATCGTTAAGTCATGCACATTGGTATCTTTACATGAAAAACAGAAGAAATTTGCTCCAATAAAGCTGAAGTTAAACAATTATTAGGGGAAGATAGGTATTGTTAGTTCATCAAGGGCATAAGTCCAAGATCTTTCCCATATTTTAGAAACTAGAATGATTGGTATCATAATTGAAAGAAACATCCATCAATACAGTATAAATCAACGGTAGGATGGATCACTAAATCACCTTTCGATGAAGAGCCTCTCTCATGCCTCCAGGATACAGTAGGACATAAGACTTCGAGGAGAAAAGTCTATAAAAGTTAGTTGCTGACACTGGAACTGCACCCATAGTTCGGGCTGTATCAAATGTTGATAAATCAGGCAGTCTTCCTTCTCTCAGCTTGGTAAAAATCATTGGATGTGCTATCCCTCGCACAAGAATATTTCTTTCAATCCAAAAACGGGATATTAAAGGAACTGCTTCAAAACCTAGCAACATGTGATAACCAACAAATAAAACTGGTCCCTCAGAAGGAATCCCTGCAAGGCCTCTTACAATCTTCCCATTTTCAAAAGTCGAGAGCATCACAGGACCACTAGCCAGCTCAAACCATCTGAAGTGTATAAAAATGCAAGACAACAAAGATTAGCTGATGAACATATCCTACTACTATTCAACTAATCACAAGATCTCCTCCACTAAAATGATCTTGGAAACTGGCAATTATGCTGCATGCTGTCTAGAGTGGCAAAAATGATAGGAGAGGCAAGCACGAGATACACATTTCCGATGAGAATCCCGTGTTTTATCTCCCTTATAATTTTAACCATGGATCATACATGAGCATCTCTACCATCATCTTAATTTATCGGCGGCACATCCTAATTCTCTGCTTTTAAAATGAAAAGAACGTTAACACGTTGGATTGTGTAATCAGGTTTTCTTGGCTGACCAACAATCAGCATGTTAGCTACATCTGTAATATTATGCCAGTTCCTGTCACTGCTCCTACAGTGGAAGAATTAGTTTCATTTGAATTGCAAATATCTGTTACCTCACATGTTCATATATCTTTTTGAATTCATGGGGGCTTGGTGGCAAGTAATCTGAGACATAGTCAAGGTTTGTTGAACGGCGATAAAAACTGGCACCTTTAATAACAGTTACCAAATCAACACCTTCTTCCTGGTACATAAGAAAATTTACCATATTAATCAATCAGACATGAAGGAGAACATTTCCTGTGGGACTTTCTCTTTAAAACTCAGGAACAACATATCTTAAGGATATTGCATCAGGAAAATAATACTATAAATAAATCCAACGCTGTCCAAGATATAGTTTTATGCCACCCAATGTTAGTTTCATAAATAACAGAAAATGTAATGTGATCCATCTGCTTATAAATGCAACAGCCTATTTGATGAGTAGCAAATCAGTTAGTTAACAAACATATCTTCATACTAGCAAAGTTTCAAAAGGTATATCTGCCCACTTTGCCAAGGATAATGTTACAAGTAAATAGTGTTCAGCCTTTGTCAGAATGTATTTCCATTGAAAAGATATTCCATTTGCCTGAGAGAATTAAAGAAAAAATCGCATCTGGAACAAGGTCCTATCTCCATGCTATTGGAACTTGGATCCAATATATAAACCGTAACAAAATTGTAAGTTCAAAAGGTTCACTTTTAGGGTTACAAATTATTTTTGAATAACATTCAATTTATTTCCAGGGAAACAGTAAAACATTTATTAAACTAGCTGGTTATAAACTGTGGCAGAAATCTTCTACCATGGTCATACGCGAACAAACAGAGCATATAGCAAAAAATGCAATTGTACGTAACAACTTTATTTTTTTCCGAAAACAATAGTAGATAAAGATTCTACGAGTAGATAATACTTCAGTATACAAACTTGAGTTTGTAAACCTTTTGTTATCAAATTATCAAGAAGCAATGTAAACATCATTTGCAAAGGTTTGTGACATGTATTGAATTTTTGGTGTCTTTTCTACTGGATTTATTTTAAAGTATCAATTGGTGTCAATCTTCAGTTGGCACATCAGCAAGTGCATTAGTTTCATAGAGGTGGCTTATATATATATATATATATAGAGAGAGAGAGAGAGAGGACATCCTACATCAGCAAATGCATTATTTTCATAAAGGTTGCTACCAGGCACATACATGTAGATAAATAGATGTACACACACACACACATAGAGAGAGAGGGGGGGAGAGAGAAAGAGGGACCATCCTACCAAGAAAAGGGCATGGCCACTGTCATCAAATCTACGAATATCACATTTTTGCAGCATTTTGCGAAGTCTTTCACCCTCCTCTTGACTTGGTAGTAACTCATCCCTTCCACCACAAAAAACATAATACAATCCCTTTAATGTGGAGAAAAGTTAATCACAATGTCAAACATAACATTGGTGTACTATAAAAGCTGAAGCAAGATTCAACCCTGCTTTATCATCTTTAAGGGCGTTGGCTTCAAATGAGTTTCTTGACACTTCCTTTATTAGTTTTCCAACTTAAGTGGAAAGTTGTTTGTACTTGAATTTCTATTTTGATTACTTTTGCTTTTGTATTTGTTGGATTTTGGGTGGATTTCTTATTCACCTTTTCTGCACTTTTTCATCCTTCAATGAAATGAAAGTTGTGATTCTTATTTTTTTTTAAAAGGATCTCAAGCATACTAAATGTTAATGAGTTCTTCCTATTCAGCCACGTCAAACTGAATAAAGGCATAAAAAGGATGGGCTTCACTCTACGAAAGCGGCTACCATATTATAGTAAGCTTATTTTTTTTTTATCTGTAGCACACTTGTTGGTTCACAAATCTGAGAGTGCTATTCTGTTTAGTTCTTGGAACTGAGTTCTCATAATTGTCCTTTTTTAACACAATTGATATAAGAAGGATTGGAAATGTGAAGAGTAAGGACCTGGAAAGCAACAATGTCTGAGCTCTGACAGCATGAAGTTGTGAATTGGCATGTGCAGAAGCTGATTTGAGCATTTTCAACTTCCAGAGAAGTGTTTCTACAGGTAAACTATCAACCAAGACCTGTGGATTTAACAATGTGTGATAAGAAATTACAATCAAAGGTATTACAATAAAAGTACCTCTGTAAATCACGGTAAGCCCAAAGCAATCATCTCTAAGTGCGATCTACATGCTTTCATATTTAAAGTAGCACAGAAGATCATATTCTTGTTAAGAAGAGGGAATTTGAGTTCAGAAAAATTTGAGATGGAACACCAAATAAAAAACATGCAAGCCACCAAAAATAGCATCCTTGAAATAATCAGATGCTACATAACATCTCTTATAGATCTTTCAGCAGACAAACAAAAAAAAAAGTCAGTTCAAATTCTAAACATCTATTCATGTTCAAGATTTGAATCTTACAGAAAGATAGGATGACAATGCCATAACATTCTCCAATATCTCTCCAACTGTTTGCTGTAGAGGAAGTCCTTTCTTGACCGTAGCCATCACCATCCTTGAAGGAACACCTGAAGGTAACAATTGCTAGTTCCATAAGGTCAATATCATATACAAAGTTAATATGCAGTGAAACAAAAAAAAAATTCCCACTCTAATTAATGGGAAAAAAACAAAATTCATAAGAACAATTTGATGGTATCCATTAACATCAGAGGGTGGCATGTTGTTAAAAACCTGTCCAGATTAAATGACCTGCTTCATAGAAAGGTGAGGCATAAAGTCTCAGAACAATGTAAGCAGCTCACAAATGCCTGAACTTGGCTTGTTAATGAGATTTAGGAGGCTTGCTCGCCAGTCAATTCACCCAAATCCAGCCTCAAAATTTTAGCCCGACTACTACAAAGCTGAAGCTAGAGCAATAATAAACTCCAGTTGATTAGGCTGGCTACTAATTAATATAGTTGTTCTTTAGCCAAAAGAAACAAATTACACGAAACAAGTGATGTATGGGAAGAAATTGAGTGAAATTTGGCATTTATTGCAGTCATTAAGTTGCAACAGTAAAGTTAGAACTGCCGGTTCAACTTGGGATGTTTCCAACTTTCCACTCTTAGAATTGAAATACAGGTTTCCTCCCACGTGGACATGTCAAAGGAAAACTAATGGTCCTATGCATCCCATCTATGCTATGACACCTGTTTAGACGTATAAATTCCTGGTCGGAAGCAAGAGGAGATAAAAAATTTCTCTTGACATTTAGTCCAGAGCTTTTCCAAAAAGATCTTCATTATGTGTGATAATTCAACCACATAACAATGTGTGTGCCTGTCTATAGTATGTATGCCCCTTGTGTATCATGCACCATCAAGAGATAAACTGAAGTCCAGAACATATAGACACAATATATGAAAACAGTGTAAGCTCTAACTGAAAGCACGACATAATTAAATAACTAGCATAGCTAGAATAGATATTATGAGGACAGGGCAAGAGAACCTGTCATGAAACTCAACATGTAAGGCATGCTAATACGGAGCTGCTCAGGCATGACTTCTAATAAGGGTAGTAAAGGCTGAAGCTGGGACTTGCTGAAACATGTAGCTGCAAACAAAAGATTATGCAAAATCATTGTGCATAAGAAACTTTTCCCATTTTTTTTAAGATTCAATCAACAAGATACTGTCTTAAAGATAAATTTCTCACCTGGATTAGCCAAAATTAATACAAGATCAATATCAGGGTTATTGGCAGCAACAGCTAGTGCAATGCATCCCCCAACTGATTCTCCAACAAGATATATGGGTCTTTTTGGTGAATGGTAGTTCTCTGATCTAACAGTTCTTTCAACCACCTTCACCAAGTCTGGGTCATTAAGTTTTTGCAAGCTAGATTAGACTCTTATTTACCCCAAAAATGAGGACAAGAAAAACACACACACATAAATGTACACATTAACAATAAAGCAATGAGCAATTTCTCTAAGTTCAACCCATTGCCTGAGCTGCATTTGGATGTCCCTAGAGCATGAATGTCCCTAGTTGCATTCACTTCACAAATTTCCACATCTAAAATGGGAGAACTAAAAAAATGAGATTTACATCCAATGAGCCTAAAGGAATCGAAAAAGTATGATGGATGCTTGACTTGGGATGCTGTATGTTGGGGCATAAAAGTGTCAATCGGACTACATAAATGAAGCAACACTTTAAAGCTCCTAAAGTAAATCCTAAATCTCCGAAGCAAAAGGGAAAAGATAAGTGTCATAGTGAAACTTTTTGCAAAATATTTGTTGCAAAAAGGTTGTGTACACACACACACACTCTCTCTATCACACACACACACACAGAGGGAGAGAAACCTGAAAATGGTGTTCGGTCTGTAACAGGAATATGCAAGCACCATATATCAAAAATCCTTCACATTTAAAAAAACAAAGAATGCATTGATTAGGCATTGTAGCGAATCATATGAAACAGAATAAAAAACATACATAATGGCAAAAAATAACAATGAAAATCCTATATTAAAAACAACATTTAGTATTGACAGTTGATACTAAAGTATCTTCAGAAGTACTTACTCTCCAAGTCTTTGATGCTGCAAAATAAGTCCAAGTCCGACACCATCAATCCCTGCAAAATTTAAGTTGGTAGAAAAGAACAAGAGAAGGATTTGAAACAGGAAACATATAATATGCAATTTCCTGATACGTTAGCCCAGTGATAAACATACAGCATACCTACATCCACATACATATACAGCATACATACATCCACACACAAGCCACCTACAGATTCATACAGAAATTAGATTTAAAGTGTGGTTCCCAAATTCCAATGACACGGTTCGTCTTGGTGGTTGAACTTCTTTCTGTGTTCGATTTTAAGTAAAAGTGCTCCCGTCGGACGGACAACCTTTTTCATCCAATGATCGCTAAATGATGATGTAAAAATGAAAAGTTGTACTACTATTCCGATACAAGTATTTGAGATTATAAGTTCACTCTTGTTTCAAAGAACAAATAGCAGAATAATTCAAAAAGAACATTAAAAGTTTCCAGAGGACCACATACAAAATCTGTATTTATGCACTGAAAAAGAAACGAACCAGGTAAAAACAGCAAGAGAGGAGAGTTTTCCAAGCGAGACCCGCACTCTAAAGGCGTAAACCAACGAGGCGGTCCACCGTCCGACGATCTGGCCAATTCTTTTGACTGTTCAAAGTAATCCTTCAAGCTCAAACGGTGTGACTCCGAATCAGATTCCGACTCAGCTTTGCTTTCTGTAATGGTCTCAACTTGTGAGCTATTCACGAACCTCCCATTATTGGAGACATTGGTTGTTGAAGGCTGTTGCTCGCTTGACACAACTGGTGGCCTAGTCGTCGCCGACGACGCGTACACCCGAACGTTTCGTTGCGGTTTGAATCCTCCCGTGACAGACGATGTGTGGCGATTGTGGAACGGAGACAAACCGGCAGCGAAAACGCCAGCGACGGTGGTCGCCATGAAAGAAGGAATGGCTGTCGTGTGCACTCACTCTGGCTCGCCTTAAGTCTGCACGTTCGAAGTCTGAATAATAATAATAATAATAATGTCATTACCAAATAAATAACAGACGCTTGATTGAATAATAAAAGCCCGTTTCATAACCGACAAATTATTGGCTTATTATAATTCACTTTTATTTTTATTTTTTTTATATTATGATCATAAATATTCAGCATACTTCAATTAATCTCTTCACTGATGCAATAAAAAAGCAGATCATCGTATCATTTGATAGTATTATTATTATTTACTTTTATTTAATAATAAGTAAAAAAGCGACAAATAACAACAATATAATTTTAATTAGTATTAGATTTATAATTTTTTCTATATACACTTCGTTCAACCCTTTTAGTGGTGTATAAGATGAGTGACACCTGATTTTTTTTTCCTTTTCAATGGAATATAAATATTATGTGAATTTCTTATTTATATTATACATTACTACACTCAATTTAGGGGAGAAATAGATTGAGAAGTTTTTTTTCTTCATTTTTTTTTATTACATAGTATCTAAACTTATGCCGACTACTCTCTCTGATTATTTTTTCGAATTCAACGACCGACCAACGTTACTTGAACTAGGTTAGATCTACATTCTTGTTTCTTAAAATTTTCACTTGTTTAACTACAACTGAAGTATCTATCTAATTACATTTTGTAACATTTCTCATTTAACCTCAGCTATCTACCCGTTAATTAGTTAGCAGACATTCAAAAAAAATTAAAAATATTTATTCGTTGTCTACAATTTATTATAAATGTCAAGTAATGGTAATATAAAAATGGGAAAAAAATTTAAAAAATATCACAAAATCGTCCACCTCTAATAACTAAATAAGAATGCTGGTTGAAAAGAAAAAAGTGACGACAAAGAAGAGTATCCAGCGACCACCCCGTTAGGCCCTCACCGGTGAGATCATAAGGCCCCTAACCGCGCCTAAAATACATCTCGGGACCAAACCTAGTTAGGCTAATACAACGATCAACTACCAAGTCCTAATAAAAACTCTAAGACTCGAACTATTAACCTCTAAATAAGGAACAATATTGATATCACCACTAGACCACCAACCAGGCGGTAACTAAATAAGAATGCAAGTTCAAATTGTTTGCCGAATGATAATAAACAAAAGAAAACCTTGAAGTTTGTTAAGAAGAAGACAAATAGAAAGAGTGGACAGCCCACGTGCTTTCCCAGTGTTTCACTGAAACAAACTTTCCCTACCCTTTTTTAATGTTTGGGTAAGTACACTACAACATTACAAATTAAACAAACTTTTTCTTTCCTTTTTTAATGTTTGGGTAAGACAAGATTACAATTAAACAACAACTTTATCATTGTATATTTACATTAGTCTAAACATTACAGCTGAGGATTACGCGAGTGCTTGGTTTGATTGTGGGGTCCCACAAATCACGAGATAATAGTTTCAGTAGAATCCTTATTGCACCCTTGAATTCCTGATTAAAGCACGGGAACGAGTAATTGAATACTTGTACGAATTATTTTCTTGGACTACTTTGTGACTGGTAAGTCTGTCGATTGTGCGAATTTTAATTCGAAGTTAATATGAATTCCAACCTATTTAATTGAATATAAATTAATATTTTAATATATGCACTTGTATTGAATCCAAATTCGATTATTTTTTTTAAACGAATTTAAATTTGATCATATCTTGTATATATATAATAAATACTTAATTAAATTATTAATAAGGTTAACATAAAATTAAACAAAAAATATTGAATAGAATTATTGATTGATTAAATTAAGTTGACAATTAACTTAAATTTGATACAATTCTTAATTTTTTATAAAATTTTGTTGAAATTTAAATTTTCAAATTGGATTGCATAATTGGATCGAATATCTAATTATTAACAGATGTAAATATGAATTAAAATATTAAAATTCCTCGGATAATGAATTAAATTCAAAATTCGAATTTTTTATTAAATTCAGATCTGAATATATGAAAATCTGATCTAGACTTCATCCTTGACAACCCTACTGACTGGTGGGCCATGGCTTTTTTGTTTCTTTCTCTAATCAAATGTAACATTTAAAGCAGCTTTGACCTAAAAACTAAAACAAAACCAATCTCAATTTGCAAAACTAGTACTCCTCACAATCTTAGACTTTTGTGCAAAACTACTGAAGCACAGTTGGACAAGCCACTTACAGAGAGTCTTTTACATTCAGATAGATATTGTTGATGATCTGAAGCAAATCTCCATTGATACATTATGATACATGACAACCTCATTCGTTGTTCCCCCAAATATATATATATATATATATTTTTATTCCCTACGTTTTTATTAATCTGTTCCTTATTTCTTAAATGAATGATATGTGGAATGGGCAAAACACATGACTATCGAGTACAAGGGTAAAATCCTATCAATAAAAGGCAAGAATGTCGAAGATAGGGTGAATACCTTCCGTACGTCCTTTAAGTGTTGGAGGGCACCTCCATCCAAAGAGGCGAATGAGAACGGAAGTAGGAATTCATCGTGGACGGGTGAGAAAAGATCAAATTTCAAATGTTGGGACTTCGGAATCAAAACCATGAGTTACTTGATAAATTAACCGAGGCATTATATTCCTGTAGGGGTCATTTTCTCTTTTCTCCTTCAAATAAGCTATGCATCTCTCAACCTCAGACTTCACTTCTAAATACAGTTCATGTGATTTCTCTCTGCTCCTCAGTTCCTGTTTCCTCCCTGCAGCACAAAAGTTAAATCTAGATTAAAGATAATTGATGAAAGCTATTGACATAAACATTTAAAGGAATGTACCATTCACATGACAATCAATTGAACTCCATGCTGATAGTGGACTTTAGTACAATGCATACATAATATGTGCCATGAATTTTTGTCGAGATATAACATCCAAACATGAGCATCAGTCAACAAACATACCTTCAGTTTCAATTGGCTTTCCAAAAAAGTAATAGAAGCGGCCTGGAATTTTGGGTAAAATTCCTGGTAAGTGTACATCTTGATTTGTAACCTCTCCTTCACTGTCAGTCCTGAAATCGTAAGATACAATGATTATTCAACAAAGAACATAGCAGTGAAAAGAAACAATTTTATACCGATACAAAGAAATATAACCATATAAAGATTGATTGCTGGACATTATGTGATCAAAATAGTGATGTGACTCACTCAAACCTCATTTAGTTAAATGAAGGTGCTACTCATTTCGAAGAAAAAAAATTGGGAGTTCCATCCTTTCTTTCTTTGTTTCACAAGCAAGAAAGAGGGAGGGACAAAGATGTTGAGGGCGAGACAACTTATAATACCTCAATTTCACAGCCTCGTCAGTTAGATCTTCTATAAAAGCCTTCATATAGGGAATCTTCATTTGGTCATCATAGTCAACAAGCAACTGAGGAAACACAAAATCCATTATTCGACAGGGAAATCACCTGAAATGAAAATAACGAAGCCAAAGCGGGAACCAATCTCATGCATCACATTTATGGGTTTACATTTCCCCATAATTTTGCAGGAAACTGCACAAAAATCAAGAATTACAAACAGTAACAGCAAGAAAATGATAAAAACCAGTGATCCAAAACT
>CM042190.1:33885213-33895350 GCA_023539305.1 Ilex asprella
AC
The DNA here is from genome assembly GCA_023539305.1 of Ilex asprella. Taxonomy (NCBI): domain Eukaryota; kingdom Viridiplantae; phylum Streptophyta; class Magnoliopsida; order Aquifoliales; family Aquifoliaceae; genus Ilex; species Ilex asprella. The sequence continues at coordinate 33,885,216 of CM042190.1, forward strand.
TGCCACCACGGTCATTGTCATCCACCACAAGCATCACCGTCTCCTACCACCATCTCTTACCCTCACTACAAACCGATTGTTAAATTCTTTTATCTTTTCTCTATATTTGTGATTTGATTTTGGATGTAAATATAAATATGTTTATTGTTTAACATTTTTTATTACAATGTATCTTTAAACACAGACAATAACTAGTGTATATATATATATAGACTCCCCATGTACCCTTTGAAGGTATATAAAGGTCAGATAGTTGAAGTAAGCTGCACAAGTTGGGCGAGTGTCAGATTGATGCCTTTAGCAAGATCTCCACCGTAGAGGTGTTAGAACATGATCGAAGTTCATGCGTTGGGTCCCTGCAAAATGCAAATGAAGAGAATATATTCCCTTATGGGCAGCCTATAGATAACGTGGCTGAGAGTGGAATAGAAAAATGAGTAGAAGAAGATAAAAGGGTACACTAATGCGATTGAGACATAATTTAAGGACATAATGAGTTGTCACCAATGAAATGATAGTAAAATATAATTAATAATGTGTCACATTGTATCATTAAATGAATTCATTATTTTTTTATTGGTGACAACTCATTATGTCCTCAAAATTATGTCCATAATTTATGTCCCAATAGCATTGCTCGGAAAGGGTATGGATGAGGCAAAATTGATTGAGGGTGAGCTGAATTAATTATTATTATTATTATGTGGTGTGGCAAATGGAATCTGATTACTATTTCCTGATTGGCTATAAGTAGAGGCTTGGTTTCCGGGTATTGGCATCCCATTGGAGCATTGAATTTGAGAGGAAGTGAGGTCTTACATGAAGATAAGAGTCTCTCTTGTTTGGTAGCCAAGGATGACTTGCCTGCTCATCCATTCATGGGGGCCGTCTTTGTCTACGTACGACTACGACCCCTTGAGCATTGGTTTCAGGCAGTCAACTTGGCTACCTTTACAGGCTCTTTGCTTTCATGCTAGGCCTTCTCTTCTTCCCTTACCTGCACCAGCATCACCTCCGGGATTGGATATATCATCCATGCTTTTGCATGGGGCCGCCGAAATGTGTGTATACGAAGATCATTTGCCCATGGTTTGAAATTTGTTGAAGTCTTCTCTCTCTCTCTCTCCATGCATCCTTGGAAGAAAATTATTTGTGCATTCTTCTGGTTTGTAAAATTTACATCATCTTTAAATTTTGTACGAACAAGTTGACTTCCATTTAGGATAAGGTGGACCTCTCATACTTCTGATTATATGTAGGTGTAGGGTTTTTTTTTTAATCTATCAAGTGTCTAGTCTTATGTCGATTACTCTCTTGATTTAGTGGTTAGTTATCGTGACTTGAGCTAAATTAAAACATATTCCTAAAGTAAGAAGGGTGCATGGCTAGCCTTTAAGGTGTGTGAAAAAATGAATTGAACCTAAGATATTTGAATTATCAAATATCAAGTTCAACCAATGAAACCATCTTTAGGGATTGTATTGGTAAGGGAGTATGGGGGCTTGGTAAGATGCGTTTGAGAAAAATAGTCCAAAGTTCTCTAAAATCTCATGTTTGTATGAAAAATTTAGGTCCGAGTTTTCAAATCCGGCTCGTAATTGCACCGAAAATTAAACCAATGATCATGAGTTTCGTCAAATCTAGGGAGGGAGTGAGTTTGGGAAGATGGGTAAGAGGTTAAAGATTAAAAAGACAATTGTATTCCTTAACATGGGGTATGAATTGAATTGAATTGATTAAGGATAAAATAATTATTTAAAGAACAAATAGTTGTTAATAATTTTGATGTATCTGTGAGTCCTACATATGTATGTGTTACATACTAAATATAGATATAAATCGGATTAAATTTTGAATTCTATCTTTACAAATAGGGATTTGAGTTTGGAAGAGTTTGGAGATACCGATCCAAATCCCTCTCCAAAATTCATCCAAACAAGCCCTTAAGGGTTTGAGCAATGTTATTGAGATCTAATTTATTGATTTAATTTGCTGACCTAATTCATGACATTTGGGCTCCAAATTTGATTCCAAAATTTGATCAGTGTAATATTACTCTTTCACTAAGGGTTTTGTGGAGAGTTTCATTAATGTTATGAGCAGACCTAATAATGGACTTAATTTATTGTTTAATGTAGTCATTGACTTAATTAATTGAGAGTTCTAATGTTATATGAAATTCACTTTCATCCGATAGTTAGATTGAATTAATTTTCTAAATTAAATTCAAATAACATTTTTCTAATGTTATTACCAAAAGAATATAAAAAGGTTCCATTAATGTTCAATGCAACAATTTACTGCCGTTGTTATTGTTCATATTCAATATTGCCACACCATTTATTGGAAATTTTACCAAAAGAGAAGAGAGCATAAACATATTTCAAAAAAAAAAAAAATGTTATTTATACATAATTTATAAATTTAATTTTGGGTATTTAATCAATTATAGTAGTTGAATTAAAAATAGACTCCAATGAATTAAGTACTTGAATTAGTTTCGAAAATTATATCGATTGCTCTTGGACAAAATCTAATCATCAAGTATTATATAGCACAAAAGAAAGACCCCACCTATATTATCATGGACACACTGATTTTAAGAGTTTTCTTACGAATAAACTTCTTTTTTTAGAATATCTCCATTAGTGTCTTTTATTATAAAGAATAGTTTGATAAAATTCAAAATAAATAGTGAAATTTGTTTATACAACTTCAATACACTCAATGACATTCAATAAGGGAGGTGCATGATTCCTTTCTTCATTTAATAATTATAGTGTAGAACGATAATTTGACTCTTTAAATATAGAGAGTTAAATTGAACTCTTTATTTTAATTTGTACAAATAAAAAGTTTATTGTAGTTTGATTTTTAGAGATTAATTCTGTTATAATATAGAAAATTAAGTGAGAATAAAAAATATATTTAAGATGCTCTTATATATATATTTGTATATCCTTGCTATGATCTATTTACAATTCTTGTCATGCGCTCAAAATATTTTTTAAATAAGGATGACTATTGCACTTCCTATTCCACCATTGTCCACATATTAAAATGGGTAATTGGAGATCTGTCTTAGGCCCAATTGGATTTTAAAAAAAAAATCCATCCATCACTTTTTTTTTAATTAGGTCATGTTTGAAAAGTTAAAGTAATGGGCATAACTGATAGCTTTTACAGTTGTAAAAAATAACGATAATGTCATCACCTAATTTAAATACGTATTCTAAAAATATATGTAATCATAATGTACATACATTTTTAGAATATATAACCTACTATAATACAGATCGTCTGATAGATAAACTAAAACACAAATTATTCAACTGATATATTAAAATACAGATCGTCAAATAGGTACACTAAACACACAGATTGTTAGATAAATATACTAAAACACAGATCGTCAGACAGATACACTAAAACATAAATCGTCAAATATCATCATAATGTCCAAATTGCTTAGTTCACGAGTTTGAATTTCCAAACAGATAGACAATATCACAAAAACCTCAAAAACAAAAGTAAAAAAAAAACTAACTAACTAACTAACTATTTTTTAGGCTGAAATCATGTGACAAGGGCAAAATGAGTAATGAAAACCAGTAACTAAGGTTATGTTTGGTAATGTTTTCTTTTTTGTTTTTGAAAAACAAAAAACGAAAACCTTTTTTTTTGAAAATCGTCCATCGATTACAAAACGGTGACAGAAAAAAAATCGATTATCCAACGAATTTTTTTTCTTGTTTACTTTAAAAATCAAAATAAAAACGAAAAATGAAAACGTTATCAAACGGAACCTAAGCAATCCCTTCACATTCGCACCAATACAAGGATCACATGCAAGTTTTTTCAAAAAGCAAACAAAATTTTTTTATATTAAAATTTTCATAAGACTAAAATTAATTTATACACAAAAATAGAGACCCTAGGAAGGTACCGGTACCTCCATAACCTTAGAGAGGTGAAGGCACCGGTACCCATAAACTCTTTTACTAATATTAGAACGAACTTGGGCCAATTCTGTAGTCTTTAGTGGGTAAGGTCCATCTTGGGCCTTAGTGGGCTTGGCTTCTTTCACTGAAGTTGAAGGGGACCAAAATAGGCCTGAGATTTTTGATATTGGAAATGCCAATAATGTGCCACTCGCTTCGCTTGGCTCAGTCAAACTGGCGTTCCCGAAACGAAATAAATAAATCGTCATTTGTTGTCTGTAGTATGTTTACGGTAGACACAAATTACGCTACGAACCCTTCTCTTCTGCTTCTATCTTCTGTCGAAAAACATTTCACTGAAGAATCTCTCTTCGTCGTCTTCTACTCTGAGATCCAATAAAAATCTCCACCTTGCTGAAGCTGAACATCAAGAATCATTCAATAACATGGAGATTCTGATCACCAAGTGTTTGATCTCGGTACTGATTGCTCTGTTCTTGTTGTCTTCGTCGACGATCGCCAGCTCGGAAGCTCCATTCATCGTGGCTCACAAGAAGGCCACCCTTAATAAACTAAAATCTGGCGCTGAACGAGTCTCCGTCTCCATCGACATCTACAACCAAGGATCTGCGTACGTTTCCTTCGATTCTTCTAATTTCCATCAATTTGATTATGTCAAGTTTCAGAAATGTTACTTCGAGTGGTAGATCCAACTCTATTTTGGCTAGTTTTTAGACAATGTTTTAGTATGTGTTTATCTTTATATTAAGCAACTGTTTACCTGCATGATCTTGATTTGGAGTTTAGGTCGATGCAGTTTTACAGGTTTCTCCGGTCTATTAGCCGTTGAAGTTAGTTTTGTGTACCGGATTGTATGGTGACCATGCCTTAGATCAGATTCAAAAAGGGGGGAAATGTATAAATCTATACCTTAATAGTTTAACGTTTGCTCTATCTCACTAATTACTCTTTAGACCAAATTTTGTGTATTATTTGATTTGTTGTTGGTAACAGCTCTTTTTCTTTTATTCAAAATTTGAAATTCTACTAGAGGTATTAATAGCATAAACAGTTTTTAGCTGCATTTGCTAACAACTCAATTTAAAGATACGTCTACAATAGTTTAGTTGAAAATGGAGATGGAGTTGTTATTTACTGAAAACAAATGCACAATTATCATACTTTAGTTGGATATCCCTATGTTTCGTTAATTGATTCCTGTAAACATCCCTATCTAGTAGCTGCCGGATGAGGGGAATCAAGAAAACGGACATTTTCTGGGAAAGAAAGTAGGAGTATATCATGAATCTAGCAAAGCTAATCTGATTTTATTTTGTGAATAACTGAATCAAGGTATTTCTGTACAATTTATGTCACTTTTGCGTAGATTGCTCTTAACTGGGGTGACTGTGCATGAATTTTTGCCATGTTTGTTTTGTACACTATCAACGCATAGAAGTAGTCCATTTTACAGCTTTAGACCATCTTATTTTGTATGGCTAAACTTAGTTGTGGTTTTGCACAAAGCTGGACAAGCATTACACCAGCTTATTTTGTCTCTCAACTCATCTCATCAGGACAATCATTTCATCATTGTTGTTATCACTTGGTAATGGGGTTCTCTACTCTCCAAGTGCATATATTTTTTGTTGAGAGACATCAATCTCATCATGAACTGAAGTGGAATATCTTCTGTCTCAGCTGGGAGATTATGTTAGAACTACAATCTGACGGAACGTGTCGTCAATCTCAACATTTTTATTACACAATCTGAGTTCTGTAATCTTGTGTTATTTATAATAATAAACATCCCGTTTTGACACTATAATCAAAAGATGATTATAGATTGCAATTATAGATCTTTATTAAAATGATTTTGACAGATAATAATAGAATGAATGTGTGGCCAAAGGAAAAAAGACATGGTGTAATTTGTGATGAGATTTCAAATACTATGCTAATGTTTTAATGAATAGCTATTTTTGAATGGCTTCTAGTGCAAGTGCTCTAAACAATAATTGAATTACTTCGTTGTAGTATTGTTTAATTTGGTTACAGTTTCTAAGCTTTCTAAACATCCTCAAAAGGAAATGTTTATCAGAAATTAACTCTAAGCGTATGGTTTTCTGTCTGATAGTTGTGGTGATAAATGGAGAATACTGATCTCTTGAGGCTTAAAGCTTACATCGCACGATTTAAATTTCAATAATCTGTTTTCATCCCATCCCCTACTAATTGCAAGTGGTTCTTAGATGTGTAATGGTTGATAGTATTGTGTCTCAATCAAACTTTGGCCGGTAACTTTGTTCTATTATTTTTTCAAAATTTGAATTTAATGTAAAGGACAGACTGATTTTTCTAAATTTGAAATTAATGTAAAGGAGTTTGATGTTGATGGACTTCACTATTGTCAGTTGTTAAAAGAGTTCAATAAACTTTCTTGTAGAAATGATTGCTATTTCCAAAGTTGTTTGTCTGAAGCGTGTTTGTTCCACGTCGCTAAACTAGGGTAATCCAAGGTTGGTTTTATGGTTGAGAGCATATCTACCCATTGTTAATTGGTTTTGGGTTGGATGAAATGACATAGAATCAAAGTTAGGTCTCTTGTTAGTGGCCCAAGTCTCAACCATTTGAGTTTCCTGGTATGTATGTTCGTCTTTTTTTTGACATCGAAATATTAGAGTTGGAATAATGATATTCATACCTAATTTATTGACCCATTTACTTACCTAATCCACTGCAATTATTGGATTGACAATGGACGCCATCCAATATTGAGACTTGTTGCTAATCCAAAATTAGGTCCAAGTTGCAATAGTTTGCAATGCAATACACTCCAAATTTTGTCAAACAACAATGTTTTGAGCCCAAACATTTTGTTTGCTAAATTTTCCCCAGTTCTGTTACTTACAGGAACACATTTGACTCTTTCATATAGTTGTCTGATGCATGTGGAAAAAAAAGGTTTGCATGTGATTAGTCAGAATCAGATGCTCCTAGAAAGCCTTCCCCCTCTCCCCTCCCAAAAGGTGGAGAGAAGAAGAAGAAGAAGAAGAAGATTTACATTGTGCAATGTGGGTAGAATTTATTAGGTATCTTGCATCATATGATTACTAATATTTTTCTGATGTTTTGATTTTTGTTAACACAGACATTGTTTGTAACTTTATCAAATTCATTGCTTATATAGTTTCACATTTTTGTGCACTATTGCGTGTTCAGGACGGCATACGATGTCAGTCTTACTGATGATAGCTGGTCCCAAGATGTATTTGACATTGCCACTGGTAACACTTCAATGTCGTGGGATAGGCTTGATGCGTAAGTTCTGAATTCCAAGTATGCCAATTGGTGGCAATATTTTAGTGGTCTCTTTGTTCCCATCTTGAATTTATATCTTTCCCATGCTGACAAGTATACTTGGCAGTGGTGCGCTTCTGTCACACTCTTTTGAATTGGAGTCCAAAGTGAAAACACAGTTTTATGGTGCACCAGCAGTTATCACCTTCCGGGTGCCCACAAAGGCTGCTCTACAGGTTTGATGCTAATTTTCGTTTTGCTTTATGGGTTTATGTAAAGACAACATATTATAATCTCAGTTGTTTCCATTTAGGAGGCATACTCAACTCCAATTCTGCCCATCGACATTCTGGCAGAAAGACTTCCTGAGAAGAAGTTTGAGTGGGTAAGTTTCTCACATATTATAAATGCACTGCTTCTTTCTAGCCTGCATATCTTGTCTTTACTAAGAATTGCTTTTCTGGTTTTAATGTGAAATCATCTTCGGCGATGGGCAAATCATCTCAGGCTAAGGTATGATTAATTCTAGTTGTAAACTCATTATTTGATTTTCCAGATTGCTGACACGAATAATAATAAATTTGTATCGAGTAGATCTAGAAATAACACATAGGAGGTTTATGGATTATGCATGTGATGGATGGAGAAGGTTTGTGGATTAGGGTTTTACCCTATCATGCCTTCTCCATGTATCTGTTCGTGGACAATAGTAGTGCCTTCCCATAACTCTTTTTAAGTATGTGTTGACTTATTCTGGTTTTATACGAAACCTTTATACTTTCTTGGTAATCTAAACTTTTCTGTATTTGCAGCGATTGTTAGCAAAATATGGGTCCTTAATATCAGTGATCTCCATTGTGGTTCTGTTCATATACCTGGTTGCAAGCCCATCTAAATCCAGTGCTGTGAAGGGAAGCAAGAAAAAGCGCTAGTAATTAGGTTACCAAGTTAATTCACTAGCTTCTAGTAGCTGGTCTGCAAGTGGAATATCTCAGGGCAATGACATAGAACCCCCCCCTTCCCTCCTCCCCTCTCTCTCTCACTCACACACAAAAAGTGTCTTTCTTTTTTGAATTTTGGACATTGTATAAACTTGTGATCAAATATTTGTTAGATGCTTGAGGTGAACGACATGGTACTCTGCCCGGCCTATCTTTGAGCACTTATTCACGATGGAAGAGAAATTTAAAACTTTATGTTGTCTCCTCAGGATCTTACATTTGTTGTGTTTTATTTGTCTCTATCTGTCACCGTTTTACCTATTTTCTGAGCTGCATTGATTGTATCTTTGTTATAGAACTTTGTTGTACCATAAATAAGCTGTGGATCACAGGATGATTGGTCCTTTGCGATATCTGTCTAATACAGAAAGGCAGTTAGCGGGGCAAACTGTGGGATTCGGTAGGCAAGCCAACAGTAAAGCTGATGATGATGTGAGATGTGTTATTGGATATCAAATTGAATGGAATAATTCATCTTTATTTATACATGATTGTAATGTTATTGTAATTGCATACACAAGTTGTCCTCTTGTTTCAATTGCAACAAATTGTCTCCGCAAAGTTTGGGTGTATTGAACATAAATGATGGAAATAGCTGTTGGTTTTTAATGAATTGATGATATTTTGATATTCTCGTGATCATTGTTTTATCAGTTTTTGACGGTCCACATTGTAGCAATGTGCAAAATTGGGGAGATAATTTATTGGAATTGAAATGATATGGGGGGGGGGGGAATTTAAAACAATGCATGTAGTTCCCACCCTAGGGGGTGGGCTGTGTTCTTTTTTAATTTTTTTTGCTCAAGGGTCAATTGCCCAAAAGTAGGAGATAATAGAAGAAGCGTTTGTGTCTCACACACCGCTCTTTGAATATGATGCTTGATGAATTTCTTTTCCAGTTTGGTTAAAGGCGCAAATCATTATTTGTCTAGTTCTAAGAAATTGTCAATATTTAAACTCAAATATTTTGAGTTTATAGTTTGTCTTTTTATTACTTGAGTTCTTTAAAGTTAGGCTGTGTTATTTGTTTGCACAAGAATTCTGACTCTAATTTTAGTTGAGAGACATAGTTTGAATCAAAATTCTTTTCATGAGAAAATGTCTGATTAGAAAGAAGAAGAACCCATAAAATTCCAAATAAGGATGTTCATGTCATGTTGTATGTTGCCTTTCGCCCTGAGGGAACGTCTGATTAAATTGGGCCTTTCCTCGAAGACTCCTGGTTAGCTGTATTGGACAGGATAGTCCAAAATCCCGAGGGGAGAGGAGATATCATCTGGATCCTACTTCAGTGGTAACCCAATTCCTTTTGGGCTAGCACAATCCGCAATAATACGACGCCACGTAATTGCATTAAGTCCCTCACGTTGTTCCCATATAGAAATCCATTGACTTTACCCTTGACGTGGTCTTATGTTATTGGACACGGAGCGGAAATTGCAATGAACAGAAATTGAAATCGCACAAGTGACCCACCTTTCTGTTTTTATAACCCCCGACTGGACTTTCTCTCCCCAAACTTGATCGAGCTCAAAATTTTCTGGGGGAGAGAGAAAATATGAGTTACCAGCGAGTCCATCAAGAACCCCATCCTCCACCAGGTAAATCTTCCTCCATCCTTCCCCTGTAATTTGGTTTTTTTTTTCTGTTTGATATTGAGTAGTAAAGGTTCATAATTTTAGATTCTGATCAGATCATCTCTCCTTTCATTTTGTTCTTGCTTGATTAATTTTATTGCCATTTTAGACTTTATTTTTTGACTGAACTTTGTTTATGTGGATAATAGGGTATGGGACACCATATCCTCCACCACCAGGGCATCCATCAGCACCACCACCGCCCTATGAAGGGTACCCTCCACCCCCACCACCAGGATATCCGCATCCACCACCC
>CM042190.1:33910055-33926564 GCA_023539305.1 Ilex asprella
AAAATTATTATTATAATAGTGATAAAAATATCTATAAAAATTAATAAATTACTATAATTTTTTTAATTATAAAATAAACCATAAAAATTATAAAAACACCTATTAAATACTACACTCAAACCCATTTAGTTTAGTGTGATATATACAAATATTGTACCATACACAATGCTCAATAGATGTAATAATTGATGGATGTAATTTGGTACGGGATGTGTTTAATATGTACTTATAATTTATGAGTAATTATAGATATTTAGGATTTATTTTTGTGTGAAGTGGTCTAAAATGAGCTCCCCTTAAAAAAAATCTGGTACTTATGTTGCAGATTTTTATTTTGGGTAAAAAAGGGTTTTTTGATAAAGAATCAAAGGCTATGTGTTGGTCTGAATTTCCAAACCTTTTTTTTTGTTCTCAAAACCTTAAAAATAGTGAAAACTCATTTAGTTAGAGTTTTTATTCTCAAAATAGGACGAACACACACACCACTCGTCTTCTTCAGCTCTCTCTCTCCACTTTGCCTCTCAAACAGAACAAACACACACAGGATCTCGTTTTCTCTAGCATCTTCTTCTTCACAACAAGTAGAAGTTTCAGATTTGATCTCTCTCTATCTCGATCTTTCGCAACAACTGAAGCTTTAGATATGTGTGCATTTGTGTATGTGTGTGTGTGTCTGTGTTTGTGTGTGTGTGTGTGTGAGTGTGTTTTGTGGAGACAGAGAAGGGGGGAAAGAAAGAGATATGCGGGAATTGTAGATTATTATCCAAACAAGTTTTATAATTTTTGTTCTCTAAAATTATTTTAAAAAATATATAACCAGTAAAAATATATATTTTTTGTTATTTTGAGGGATAAGGTATTATGTCCTCCCTTTTTATGTGCCGTTTTTATTTTAATGAATAAAATCCTCCCTCATCATGGAGATTAAAAAATAAATTGATTAAGGAATTGATGTTTGAGGGAATGATCATATACTATTGATTAGATCTTTGTTGCAAGCAAGTGCAAATTGTGGAGAACCTTGACAAAAGAAGACACTCACTTCGATAAGGGGTTCAAAGTTTATGGGATGTAAAAAAATAGTGAGTCTATAACATTCTAAAAATAGCAAAACATCACAATAATCAGAAATTTGAAGTTATAAATAATTTATTTGCCTTCATTTGACACATGAAGTTGGTCAAATTTTGGTTATAATTTTTATCAAAAACATTAATGAAAATAAACATTAAAATTTTTAAAAAGATTAGGAGAGACAACAGACACCCCCTTCTCACAATTCAACACAAACACACCCTGACACACACAAAGACCTCACCTTCCAGCCAAGATCTACCCTCTTATTCTTTTTTTTTTTTTAATTAAACCTCGATACATGGAGGACAATTTATTAATTCCTCAAAAAAGATTACAAAATAAATAGGAGGACATAAAACCTAACCCCTTTAATTCATAATAGTTACATTATTCCAATTTAAAAAATAAAATAATATTAAAAAAGAAATTCAAATAAATAGCCTTTTAGCTATTTTGATTTTAGTCCGGGTTGGCCATGCCAGAGAAGAAGTCTTATTCAAAGCGGAATGGATTGAATTTACCATATTGATTACCATTTTGTTTGCCAAAGAATCAGTCACAGTGTTGCCTTCTCGATAAGTATGCTCAAGTTGAAAATTATTATTTTTTTTGTTTTCAAAAAAATCTGATTTGAAAATAAGATCTAACCTCTTACTCCGGTGACCATCTCTTTCTTTTTTTTGTCCGGCAAACACCGCAAATCCACCATAGATCAATCACTCCCTCTCTATTAGGTTCAAGTCTACAACTGATATATAGATAAACAGACGAATAGCGGGAAAAGACGCATAGAAAAAAAGGAAGTAGTAGCAAATCGAATCGACCATCACCGAAATGGCATGAAGTTTTTTGATGGATTGGAGATAAAATTTGGATGAATTTGTCACTTGGTTCAAACTGCACAAAGCCCAAACGCCATGGTCATAGTCATAGGTGGGTGACATGAGCTAGTTTGGTGGATTGGGGACTACAGATCGAATCCATGGTAAATGAATTAGAGCACCTTCCACCCTTATTTTTTTTAAAAAAAATTAAATTTAAATTTGGATAAAAAATTCTTGAAACCTTTCTTTAACAATATAATTAATTAAATTCATATCAAATCAAGAGATATTCAAATTTTACTCAAATCAAGAAAAACTCAAACTTTTACCTCAATCTTTCTGTCTCAAATCCCATACCCTTGTAATAATTATAGAATAAGGGATGACCCCAAAGTGGAATTGACCAGTGTCGAAGCTTCAATAGGGAGCCGCCCCCTTCTTGGCGAACCGTACGTGAGACTTATGTATCATATGATTCTGTCATAAACTTTTATCATCAGTCTTGTTATTAAACCACTATTTATACATGTATTTTCAAAGTTTCTATATTGGAGTGTTTTGAATCAAATCAAATTTGACTAAAATATTCGATGAATTGATTTGCATTGGACAAATTTGTAATGCTATGCTTAAATGAATTTGATGGGCAAATGTGGTCGAGATTTTTAAGGTTTTGACACGCCCCCGTTGAAGATTATTGTTATCGCAAAGACAAATAAATTTTAGCAAATAGTCGGCATATTTTGTTCCGATGAGAAATAAGAAGGGATTATTTTATTATTCGAGACATTCATTATTTTTGTTGATGTAGTAGTTTTCCATATGAGATGACAAGGGGGTCCGTCTGTCTGTTACAGCTTTTCAAAACTAGGAGGGGGCAGGGGGGGTCTTTTGTGTAATTTGACCAAGAATCAGGGGTTCATGAGAAATTAAACCTTTTTGTTATTTTCCCTTTGTCCACACGCAAATATTGCTTGGTTTCCCTAATTATATGGCGCGTCGCGTCCTTTCATTTGCTTATTCTCCCTTTCACAACCTCACTCACCCATTACCTTCGTTGCGTTGGTCCAAGTAATATTAGTTGGTTGGTGATTTAAGTTTGTCCTTTTTCAACATCGGTGGTCTCATTAGTTTCTTTCACAACAAAACAAGGGACGGCACGTACAGATGCTAAAAAACATTATTGTAGTTCATCAACAATTTCTCTCACCTTCAAGGATGTGTAGTATGCTTGCCCTATAATTAGTTAGTTAGTCATCTACTAGTCTTTCTATTTTTTTGTTCAACGGTTAAAATTATTTGAACCAACTTAAGCGCATCACGATTAATTCTTTCTTCAGTCCGATTAAAGATAAATAATCCACACCAAAATTAGAATATTTATGAGGTATAAATTTTTCTTGACATAACCTCAAGGAAATTGTCATTAATTCATTCTTTTTATCACTTGAGATAGTAATAACCATATTTATCAGTGTTATAGTCTCTTTAGTTGTCACCGAAAACATTGGTTTTTTTTTTTGTGTGTGTTCTTATGGCAAGACACGCTGAGGAAGATGAATGAATGTAATAGTTCATTCAAATAATAAGTTTACTTTATTCTCTAGATCATCACACCGGAACTAGGTTGTGGTCCTCTTCGTTTTGCCACGCGGGAGATGTCTAGTAGATCTGTTTTTCAAAACTTGGGTCATGTCGAGGATGCCGAATTCTATCTACTTTGTTGAATTTTTCAGTATGGAAATAAGCTCCCTGGGTATCCTATGAACCTAATTTAGTCAATGCTCTAATGCATCATACGTTTTCTTGGAGTGTGATTGTGAAACTTCTTCTCTCATTTTTTTCATTAGAATTTTTAATTTAGTAAAGTAAATATAAATATTTCTTCCAATTATATTCTACCTAGTCATCATCTATAAAAATTAATTCTTTTAATGTTTTATGATTCTTTTTCTTATTTTGAAAAATGTTAGAATAAAGGAGAGGAGAATAATGAAGATGAAAGAATGAATTATAAATCCAGTACATAACTGTGTTGAGACACATAAATCTGCACCATTGATATGTGGTCACGTCTGGGTCAAGGTTTGTTTAAAATCCGAGCCAAGCCCGAACCATTGATAGAGTTAATGGTTTCTTTAGGATTTTATAGCATTAACTAATAAATAGTTGTGTCACTTGTTTTAGAAATGGGAGAACATGTGGATTAAAAATGCATATGGGATAAAATAAAATAAGGAGTTGAGAGGTTTCTAGGCTGGCAAAATTTGTCTGTCATTAGATTAATCTCTACAACACAAATAAAAAAAGAATACGTAACAGGAGATGACTCTAATTGAAGCACGACAAAACTATCCAATGAAAGGATTGTAATTTGCATTTGAAAAGGAGTGGTTAGGCCAAAAGAATGAGTAATTTAACACTTGCCCAGTTCCACTTGCATATAATTACAAGGAGAAGAACATAATTGATTGCGAAAGGCATCCAAAAAGTATTCTTTAAAAGGGGTCATCATCAATTCCATCTTCATATGCCCCTCTTCCATCATTTGCTAGAATTGCAACCATGTGATCAGGTGACCTAAGGAAGATCATCTAGCTAACTTAAAATAAAACTTTAAAGTTGGAACAACAAGCAACTCCCATTTGATCTTAGGTTTTCTTCTTAAAAAACAAAAATCACTTCAATTTCATCATACAGAGCTGGGGGGGGGGGGGGTTAAATAATGATTTGTTACGGTTTGGTTTGGTAGAATAATTTCATGTAAGATGATGGTCCTCCAAAATTCTGGCACCAGTGAAAAAACTCAATTTGCATGCGGCATGGCATGATAACGCATGGAGCTCAGTTGTGGTCCTATATGCTATGACACATAAATATATACACATACATACAACATCTTCAAAGCAAGCCGGGTTTTGAAATTCAAGGAAAAAATTTGAGCAAACAAATGTGAGGGCTCATGTAGTATATGACTTTTCAACGTCACCCTATCTTGACACAAGGCAGATTTTATAAAAACAATTGATTACTCAGATTGATTCTCAAACTAGGTGATTATAGTAGATATGAACAATTGTGACTAAGAAGAACCTAGTTGAGGCGATGAGGTAAGATTCTCAAAAGATTAATCACCCGTAATACTGTGTGCACCGGAGTTGTCGATAGGGATAGGGATAGGGATAGCCGATAGGATACGGAAGACACACATGAGAAAAAAAACAGAAATGATAAAGAGGGAGAAAGGGAGGTGGGAAGAGCAAGGGGAAGGACCACATAGGCAAAATGTCGTTATGTCAGCTTCTTTTACACAGCAAAAAGGCAACCCCTTTTATTTTATGCACGTCTATTCGCGGTCCAGATCTAAAGTTTTGATTGCTCTGTTCATGAATGGAGCGGTCTTTGATTACGAACTCCTACTCCATCTAATTCAATCAGGATCAACTCCTCAGCCTCCCGAACATAGTAGCTTCTTATAAACATCCCATTAATCTTAGTAGGACGCATGGATTCGCATCACCACTTGGACAATTAATAGGATTATGAAGATAGAAGAATAAAGAATATCCCAGCAAATCAATTCGAGTCCAAATGAATCTCAAATAATGGTAATAAAATCCAAATTTAATAAAATATCTCAAGAAAGTATCACATAATCTGTACAAAATACATAAACAAGCATATTCTAGCAATTAATATAATTCAATTACGTATATACAAGTCCACATCTTTTAATCAAAACTTTGAAATAGAATATTTGCAAAAGATAACAAGAGGATGTGAAAATAATAGTAGCGGTGAGGCGGGTGCATGCACAGAAGCGTTACCAAACTCTACAAGAAAAGTCTAAACACAAATTAAATTGCTAATAAGTTGGACGATTTTGCCAACCAACCTAGTATGCATAGCTTAAAAGTCGTCTTTCTGTTATATGGACAAAACACTTTCCAAAAAATAGAATAAAAACACTTCCCTGCCACCAGAGTACCTACAAAGTTTCTGAAATATCAAAATTTCTTAAGTATCTCAAAGTTCTGATCCCGCAAGAAAGAAAAAAGCCCCAATAATCCATCCTAGAAATTTGAAATTACCATCCAAATGCACTTCAACAGTAAAACTATGAAGGCTTGCACAGAATTTCGACAAAAGAATTAATTGTCTACAAGTAATGCTACTTAATAACAATAATTTTAATTAAATCCACAATCAAAACTTCACAATATCAACTTGACAGGAAATCTGCTATAATATCGTGTATACAGTTCAGCATGCTTTGTGGTAACTAATAAGTAATCATGGGGTCAGTTTTGGATGCAATTCAAGCAAGTTGGTCAGGATCAGCAAACCAATGAGCCAAGCACCCTGTCCAAGGCCAAAACCATAGTCCAAACAACATGCCTAATTTAAGAGGCAGCTCAAATTAATGCATTCTAGGTCAGCCAAACTAAACATTGTATTGTGTGAAAGTCGATGACTAAACATAGTACCTGTTATGTGAATATCTCCTACAGAAGGCCTGCAGATTAGGTCTCAGACAGAAACACTGGTTCAAATCCTTAAAAAACGCCAATCAAGGGTAAGTAAAGAAAAATGACCTTCGAGGTGGTAACAAAGCACTCTCACGATGTGCTTTCAAGAACCGTGCCAAGAATAAACCAAGAACAGTGCAACACCCAAAAGAGGACTTGTTGAAGATGTATTACATGAAACCAAGTAAGGGAGCCATATTTTGGACGCAGCATACTCATGGACTCATGAACGTACCTATAAATTATGATTGCCCAAAGCCTTAGCACAAATGCAATAGAAATGCGTTGTGTTAGTAATCACCCAAATGTACGAAGCTTTTCCGACCCACTTGAATATCAATGACCTGAGAATTAGTGATCATCTCCTTGACTATTGTTCTAGACAATTCCGTAGTAACTTCACAAAATCTTAAAGATCTATACAACAGACTTGTGGCACATTAAGTGATGCCTTTTTCACCATAATATACAGTAAAAAGAACATTGCAACCCAGCTCATCTGAATGAAACAGATTCATCTGACTCGTTAACTCAAGTTTTCCAATGACTCACCAACCTCTCAAATACCTTAACCACAGCAATCCCCATACATGAAATATTTAGCATAAAAGATTGTTATAAGCAAATAATAATTAGTGGAGAACAGGGGCAATCATCGGATGACACCATCCTATCTCATAAATGCATGCAAAAGCCACTGCCAAATGAAATCCTCGAAAATACTCCATAAGCTTCCATGCATTACAATTACAGCAGGCAAGTTCAAGGGAAAAACCAAGGGCTTTGCTCCTCAGAGGGACCAATATGCAGCTATGAACTATCCGCAGGATCCATACAACTTGGAGACTGCATCTAAGGCAACACACTGACATTTCTTTTTAAGTAATATCTAAGCTTCCCTAGTCAATGAAAGTTCCTATATTGTTCACAGTCAACAACCAGATAAGAGATCCGGAACTTTTTCAAAGGTCGGAACCGGTAACTTCACTTGGTATTATCAATAGTGGATGTTGAAAGTACTATGAGATAGGGTGGGTAATGCTCTTTTTTTAGACAGATAATTTAATAATACGAATATATGTACATATACAAATAATATGCTTACAAATTGCAATCCGAGTCCAATGAATCATAAACAATGGTAACCAAGTTCAAATTTAATAAAACATCTAAAGAAACTACAACATGGCCTTACAAAATACATATAAAAAGTGTAGTTATCAAATTGAGATTCGTATCGAGAATCGAAATCCTAGATTTGAAAATCGAGAATCATATCGAATCGAGAATCGTAAGATTCGACACAAAATTCGAACAAAGATAAAAAATAACATGTTCATGATTGTTCACTGGATGGGCTGGGTGGTGTCCAATTAGCCGTGATTTTGAACCAGATTTTTGGTGATTCACAAGAGAATTCAGTACCAGCAACTTGATTAACCAACCAAGGCACAAAAGCTAATAAAATTCGATTAAAAAAGGAAATTTTTTATGAAAATCAAAAAACAGAACATATTTGGAGAAGAAGAAGAAGAGGAGGAGGAGGAGGAGGCACACCTGGAGTCGCGAACAGAGAATTGTGTAATCCTTCAACTCGAACAGACGAGACGCGCGCATGAGAGAGAGAAACTAAGTTTTTAATTAGGATGTGGGTCCTCTACCATACAAACGACGAACTGCCAAACAATGTCGTTTTGATAGAAATATGATTTTTTTTTTTAAAAAAAGGCAGAATCATACGATTTGTTAATCAAGTAAAATGCGAATCGAATTGGGACTACATCAAATCGTGAATCATTCGGTTTTGATAACAATGATGAAAAGTATTACATCATTTAATATAATGTCGTTATACATGCAAATATGATATCATATCCTATTTTAATCAAATTTTTTGATCAATATTGTGTGAGAAACGAAGAAGAGATGAAAATAGGAGTCCCGTTTTTTAGAGCCCTTACCTTTTTAGCAGGCTACAACACTCATGCAATTGGCTCCTGCAACAAGTATTGTGCAAGGGGCTCGTGGTGCATGCAAATATGTATCATCAACTTTTACAAAAAGGCAAGCTGAACTCACATCCAATTCCTAACAAGTTCCAGGGTTTAAGATGTTGGAATGCCCAACACGGTTACCATACATTTTGCATTATCTTTTACTAAGGGTTGGCCCCAACTATTAAGTGCAAGAAATAAAGTTTCAGACAAATTCCCGAATTTTCTTCTTGAAAGATCTTGTAGTCCTCGTCCTAAGAGAAAGAAATCAACCTGAAGAATACATCCAAGATACTTGAATCAAGCACCAAAATTTGCTTCAATATTAAAATCATCAAGAATTGCACAGAAAAAAGTATGTCAGACAACATAATCCATCAATGGCAAAAGCATTAATGCTCTAGAGGGGTAGAGCCAGAGTGCTCCATTTAGTGGGGGGGAACTAAAACAAAAAAGAATCACTAACCGATATAAAAAATTTAATAGTTTAAGCATGAGACATGTAATAAGATTGAAGATCACATTACTATATGAAAAATGAACATAAGATCAATGATATATCAAAACAGATAAAATTCATCTATAATTAATTATACGTTAAATTTCTCACTAATTTTTCTTTCAATATATACAATCAAAAAACCAGTAATAAAATCATCATCCATCATTTTGTGCAAGCATAATTAAGATCATCCTCAATCTTGTTGATAAATCGATCAATTGAAAGGCTGAAAATATCATTGTGGATTAGTGTATTTTACCATTTTGTATTTAATCTTGTATACGACCACTACCTTACCAAAAAAAACAAGGGCAAATTATAGAAATTCTATTAAAAAATAGTATCTATAGTAAATATAGACAAGGATTTAGATTTTTAAAATTTTTATTTTTTTATTTTTACAGTCCCAAGAAGAAAACTTTTTTTTTTTTGATGATGCTCTACGAGTTTGGCTACTTACTACTTCATCAACACTAGTTTCAAATTCTCATCAACACTACTTTCAAATGCTCATCAATACTAGTTTTGAATACTTAAAAATCCATAATGAAGACTTTGACAATATCAACAAACAAAATGGACTATGATATCCTTTATAAAAGTTAGCATTTGGGCTAAGTAAATCATAGGTTTAGTTGGAGGTGCAACCCAAGCAAGTTGGTTGGGATAGGAAAACTAATGAAGCAAACACCCCACCTAAGACCAAACCCAAGTCCAGACACACAAGCCTAATTAAAGATATAGGTCACTTTATAACACCAGTAAGTCAGCCAAGATAGAGAGATAGTGTGAGTTGTGTGAAAGTAGATGACTTGAGGCTCAAAATTGACCAAAAAAAAAATTTGGCCAATGGTAGCAAAGCACTCTCAGGCTGTGTTGTACAGAACTATACCAATCTTGATGATGAAAAAAAAAGGATAAAGAAGTAAAGATCACTGTGGCACGTAAAGCATGTCATCAGAGTACTATTTGGACTCATGAACGTACCTCTAACAATAAAATCCCTAGACGTCAACTTAAATGCATGGCTATGCATTGTGTTAGTAATCACCCAAAGGCACACAGCTTTTCCAACCCAAGTTGAATACAGGCGAACTGATAATTTGTCAACATTGCCTTTAACACTATTCCAGACAATTGAAACGTAACTTCACAAAAACAAACAACCCAATAGAAAAAACCTTAAATGTGTTGTAGTTCTAAGGTGATATTGGGATAGTAGAATGCAATCAGGCAAACTAAGGAAAATGATAGATATAAGAAGTGCAAAAAATTCAGACCACTTTGCAATGTCGCTGAATGGTACTGAATGGTGATAGGCAATATGCTGCGAGTCAATTACAAGCCAAATTTGACTTAGACGGCTCTGTGTCAATCATGAGTTGAGAGAAAGTTGTGCTTTACAAGAATGTGTTAAGTCAGATAAAACTTGGTCCAATCTTGCCGGAATCGGATTCTTTGAACCATGATAGGCTAGCATAATCTCCCAACAAGGCTCGTGATTATACAAACAGACTTGCGGCACATTGACATTGTAAATTTTCAAAGAAGCTGCGATAGAGAACGCCTTTTTCAGCATCATATTCACTCCATAGAATATTGCAAACCAACACATCTCAATGATCAGATTTAGGTTGAGTAACTAACACAAGTTTTCCAACAACTCTCAACCTCTCAAACTCTCAAACATTGACCAAAATAATTTCCATGCATGCAATCTTTGACATTACATGGTTGTAGGGAAAAAGGGCATTTATAGATGACACCCTTCCAAATTCTTTTAACACATATAAAAGCCTATCTCAAATGAATTTTCAAAATGCTACAAAGAATTACATCAAAGGTCAAGGGCAAAGACCAAGGGCTTTGCTCCTCATGCAGAACCATATGCAATGATGAACAATAAGTGATGATCTATACAACTTGGTGACTGCATTTTTAAGCTGGAGTAATATTTATGCTTTACTGGTCAATGAATATTCCTACGATGTTCCTAGTCAACAACTAGAAGAGATATCTAGAAAATTTTCGAAGGTCAGAATCCATGATTTAGAGTGGTAACCATGACTTCAGGTGGTAATGCACTTCTTTCATACAGATGGAAAACTTGGAATTTAGAATATCTGGTGTGACAAAACAGACAGCCTAATCTAGCAACCAGGAAATTTGAGTATCCAGGTTGGCAAAGAGGAGCAACACGACATATGATAGCAATAAAACGAATTGGATTCTGTCACATTTTTATCCTTTGTGCAAGCCTAATCCATAAATCATAACTTAATAAACAGTATCACCAATTAAAAAGAAGTCAATGTATGCTTCTTCCACAAAAACAAAAATATACGCTTCTTCCACAATAGTGACACCGACTGGATGAACCCATGCTTTTATCTAACATAGTCGGCCACCTTTAGCAGCATCGATATATCTTTGGACTATATGCAAATTCAGCCAGAAAAAAAAAAAAACAAGGCAGCTCTGTTTCTGCCACACATTTCTTAAATTATAAGGTTAGTAGGTATCTGGTAGTTAAGAAATAAAAGTATGCATTTATCGTGCTCAGACAAAATATTGACAGCTTAAAATCTGCAACTTTACAAACAATAGTTCTACACACTCCTCCTTCCAACTTGGAAAAGTAGTTGCGTCAAAATTAACTGAGATGTCGTATTAATACCATATCAAGGCAAGTTAACAATAGGCACGCTACAGCATATCTGATTCATAATCAAAACAAATGAATAAAACCATGCAGACTAAATGCGGCTAAGAACTGATGAAGAAAAATTGTTGAAAATAGATGGGGGATTCCCAGATTCATTTGAAACGACATCGTCGAAATAAAGTTAAGTTGACAGCATACGTTTGCGAACACTGATGAAATAAGCATCAGAGTCTCATCAAAATAACACTTCCTCCTAATCAAACTGAACAAAATATATTTGCACTTCAGTTTTACTAACCTTAGTTCAATTAAGCATTGCCATCATCACCATGGAAGTCCTTGCGGATATCATCAGAAATATAAACCCCAGGCTGAACCGCTCGCCGCCGAGTCCTCGACGGAAGAATGTTATCGAAATCAACCTCCGCAAGCGGATCATCGGAGAGATCACTGTCGCCATCAGATCCAATAGAATCGTCTGATTCTTCTATCAATTTTCCTTTACCTCTGTCATCCACTAGAACCCCCTTGCCCTTACGATCGACGTCAGCTTTCCCATTCGAATGCTCATCTTCATCATCCTCGTCCTCGTCCTCGTCCTCGTCCTCGTCCTCGCTTTCGTAATCCTCTTCTTCTTCGTCTTCATCGTCGCCGTCCTCCTCTTCTTCTTCTAAATAGTTGCGTTCGACTTCATCGATTTTTTCAACTTTGGGAACTGAGATGTTGTTGTCCGCAGAAGTTTCGAGTTTTTGATGCTTTTTTGGATTGGTTTCTGAGGCCTGGACAATGCCTTCTTCTACGAGAGTGAGATCGGGCTTTCGCTTCGAAGGCAATGCATGTTCTTCCTCTTCTTCGTTCTTCCCTTGTGCCATGTGTACTCTTGTTCGATCACTTGGACAATCTAGGGTTCCGGGGCCCAAGTTGAACAAATACAGAGGAGGAGATAGAACAACACTAGGTTGGAGGGTGTCGGCCTTTCCGGAGGCAGTGGTTGGTTGGTCTTCAGTTCAATATCCGCCATATAGATCCTTTCCGGGAACCAGCCCTCACAATTCATGCTTTGTCCAAGCCCGTTTGATGCACCATTACGTTGTTCGAAATACTCAGCCCATAATTTAAGATAATGGGCTACCACTTGGATGTAATTAATGAAAATTGGACTCAGTCCTCCTAAGTGCTCTGGTTGGTCAAAGGGGATAGAAAGTATGAAAGATTGGATACATTTTTTATCATCCGAGAAAATAAAGTAGGAAAATATACTTTCATTCCTTTGTTTTTGGTAGAATGGATAAAAATTAAAAATAATTATTTTTTTTGTGTTTGATATTGATGAAAAAAATAGAATGATAAAAATAATATAAATACATAATTTACTAGTTTATCCTTATATGAGATTAGTGTATATATTATACGTCATGTCACTATAGTATATACGTCATGTGTTTTAACAAATAAAAATACATTTATTTTTCTATTTAATTTTTAAATAAAAAATAAACACACTAATATACAAACACACACAGACACAGTGTTAACATATAATATAATTCCATCGATTGCTATATGAGTTGGATTTAGATGTTTAATATAAATAAGTAATTAGTTAAAGGTTAACAAAGTAATAACATATTTTTATCTAACGTAAGTACCATTTTTATTTATTTTTAACCTAATTTTGTTAAGTTGAAATGAAAATTCAATCATCTACTTTTTCATCCTTCTTATTTTCCTTCTCTACTAAATATGATGTTTTATTTATCTCTCCAATTTTTTATATTTTCAACTTTCATATTTTCATTTTTTCATCGTACTAAACGGAGCATAAGAGAGTTATAATGAGTTTAGTTCGTTAAATAAATTTATTTGGAGATAAGTTCGTTTATAATTTTACTAATAAGTAGTTAAGTCTACTATTTTTTAAAAACTCCAAAATATCATTTCTTAAAAGTGACTTTAAATTAGTTTTATAACTTGAGAATTATTATTCCTTAATGTTCATTATCAATGAAAATATTCCAATATTTTTTTTTTACATAAATTTGAATTTGTTGAGCATGTAACTATTGTTATTTTTTCAAATATTAATACTTAATGTTATTATTATTATTTTTAATATTATTATTTGTTGTGTTTAAATAGTACTATTTTTGTGTTTAAATTGTACTATTTTTTTAATGTTACTATATATATACGAGAAAAAAATAAATAATCATATTCTATATATAGATATAGATAGATATGAGAGAGAGAAAATTTTAATATTAGTCAAACTCCTAAAATTTTAATATTAGTTGTTAGTTTTCAAATTTGTTTTAAACATAACTATTAGAGTATTTTGAACAATAGAGAATAAAATAAATTTAATATTAATCAAGTTTTTTTGATAGAGTTATGAGCTAGGAAGCACGGATACGAATATATGATATGGGTACGATATGATACGGATATAGCGACATGACAAAAATTAAAAAATTAGGACATAGGTACGGTCAAGATACGTCTAAAATAAAATATATTTTATATTTTACTATTATTTAACGACTTAGAAATTACAATTTTTCAAAAATTCTTTAACATTAGTAAGTAAAATTAGGAATTTTTATCGTGAAAATGATGTAATATTGTCTCATTATGATATGCTCATAAAATAAGCATGAGCAATTGAATGAATCATAACCACATTTAACTAGTTGATTTTACAAATATTTTTTTAAAAAGTGTAGTGTAATTGACTCATTTTTTTTTATATTCTCTTAACATGTAATAATAGATAATACTTAAAAAACACTCGTGTTTTCAAAATCAGATGGAATTTTGTTGATATTTTATATTGTATGTGAATTCCAAAGAAATGGTATAACTTAAAATTGAAAATTGTATATCTTAATTCATGTTTAGAAGTATCTGTGAAGTTTTCATATATTTTATTAATTATCGGATACGAAAGATGCGTATCCGATACGTATCATCGAATATCTGACTAGTACCGTATCCGATACAATATCTGATATTAGTACGTAAACCTTGACTAAATATCTGTGTTGCATAGGTTCTGAGCAAATAAGTCCACAAATGAGGACATGCCTACATATATTCCCTTGTAATTAACCCTTCCCAATTTATGGGTTTGGGGCCCGTTGGATCTGCTGGCCTAGCACAATGGGCTAGGTTGGTATTAATAATCTTTTTGTGGAAATTATAAAAAAATATAATCTAACCATTTTTTTTTTTTGTCAATAAGTAACAACCATGTACTTTTTAAGACCTTAAGCACATGTATATAAAACATGAGGTGTGTGGTCCTAAGTGATATACTTCTTATTTTAATTAGCACATTTATAAGTTTAAATAATCTCTATTTTTTGTCAATTACTATATTTTTTTCTCTCTCCTCTATGTTTCGTCCTTCTATCTCTTGTCTCTTCCCTCTCAAACGCTCTCTTATCTCTTTTCGTTAACTTTCTCTCTCTTTCTTATATTCCTCTTCTTTTTTTATTTCGTCCCAGTTATGGTGATAGTGACACAATCAAGTGATATAATGGTAGTTACAGTGACACTATATAACCCTTATGTTATTACTCGTTCGTTGTCTTTATATATATGTGTCTATTTATATATATCTATATAATAAAATATAATATAATTTAAATCTCAAAAGATAAATAAAATAATTTTTATTTTACGTAATTAAGATCTCGTTAAATTTTACTTTAAAGTTAATCCGACACTTAATATTAACATCTCAAATTTAATAGGAAAAATAAATCCCTAAATGTGTGTTTGTGGTTAAGACTTATAATTTCTACTAAGTATTTTAAAAAAAATAGTGTTTATAATCGCCCTATTACCACCACCATCCCACTACCACCACTACCTATCACTACCACCACTAATCCCATCACCACTACTGTAATTATTACCCCCACCACCATGACAACCACTACTCCCACCACCATCACTGCCGCCACCGTCACCACCACCACCGACTGTTACTACTATAGTCTACCACCAACACCCACCACCATCGTCATTTCATTCTTATATTTATTATCACTATTATCACCATCTCCCTACCACCGTCGCCTACCGTCAACTCCCACCACCACCCACTATCACAACCCACCACTACTCGTTGTTACTTACTATCCCTGTCAGCCACTATCACTCACTCGTACCACATCTATTACCATCAACAACAACCATCCATCATTGTCCACCTTTGTCGTCACTCATTATTACCCACCCCCTCATCATATCTACTATCACCATCACCACCGTCATTTGCAACCATCCAACACATTGTCGCATAAAATCACAATCATCATCCACCACAATCATCATCGTTTCCCAATCATCGTTTCCCACCACCAATACCACCGCCCACCAGCATTATCACCGTTCACCCCCACTACAATCAGGACTTAAATTTTTCTCTCTCTCCTATATGTTTGTGATTCAATTTTATGTGTGAATACAAATATATTTATTGTTAACTATTTTTTTATTATTTTGTACCTTCATACATGAACAATAACTAGTGTATAAATATATGAACTTTTTTACTCTCAAGATTTGAGATCTTTTGTTAAGTGTGTGTATATATACCTATACATACTTTCAAGTACGAAATGCATCTCAAAATCTTTTGTTAAGTGTGACTATATACCTATACACACTCTCAACTAGTTAATGATTAGTGTCATGTAAGGCCTCACTTATGATTACCTAAACAAACTATATTTGTTTTGGATATCATTACCATGTTACATTACTAATCACTCACAACCTCATATTTCATATATATATATATATATATATATATAATAAAATAAAATATAATACAATTTAAATTTCAAAAGATAAATAAAATAACTTTTACTTTTCACGGTTGAGATCTCTTTAAATTTTACTTTAAAGT
>CM042190.1:33931564-33948397 GCA_023539305.1 Ilex asprella
TTTTCGGTGATTTGGGTGGATTTGTATTTGAGGTTAAAAAATTAATTAAAATAACATAAATATTATTATAATATCTAACATAGTTTTTATTTTTATTTTTATAATTTTTAAATACAAATAACTACTAAATAGGTTTTATATTTTAATTTTTATTCCAAAGAAAACAAAAATTAATTTTATTTTTTTAAAATAAATATATAAAAATAAAAATATTACCAAACACACTCTATCTAAATCGTGAGTGTCAACCTATATATCCATTCTATATACCAAATAAAAAAAAGAAAAGCAGTTTCAGTTTTCCCCGCTTCCAATTCAAAAAACCGCTCTCTTTCTCTCTCCCCCTTGGCTCTAAAAACTCCACTTCTTTTTCCATGGAAGAAAGAGACACAGAGATTTAGAGAGAGAGAGAGAGAGAGAGCGAGGGAGATATCTGTAATCTGTCTCGTATTTACAGGAAAGACGGAAACTTCAATAATACATCCAAACAAACGCCATTGATTTCAGTTGCCAGATTTCAGAGCTTTTTCAACACCTGTACCTCCTCCCTTTCCTCAGTCTCATCTCCACCCTTCCATTCGTCATTCATTCCATTGGCCATAACCTCGCAAACCCACTTTCCCATTCTCTCCTTCCTTACCTCTCTAAACTCGACCGTTCACACTAGTAAAAAGAGACTCCATCTACTAAACCTCTTAACCTCGGTTTGTTTGTGGCTATCACTCACATACACACAATAATTTCTCTTAACACACATACAAACAAACGATTTAAAGGTTACCGTGAATGGATTTTGCACAAATGTCACACGGATCAGACCTTGTTATCACCGTTTCTTTGTTAAATTCAGACAAATTTCCACTTACCTTCTATTTATCACCCCCATTTCACGATTGCCCAGCGTCACTATTCATTACTACCCACAAAGAAAGACCAGAAAGGAAACCCTATCTCCACCCCCTCCCCTAGTGCTTGCTACTAATGGAGAAAACCGAGGCGTATGGTTTGGTGGCAGGTGGTGGTTTTGGCATCGGAGAAGGGATCAACTTTGTCACACTTCAGGGGAACAATAATGTTCATAACGAAACCAATTGTGACACGGACGAGTCGTCAGATCCCACCGAGTTCACTCCGGACCTTGTCGCCGCGACGAGTTTTGGTGCCCAGAGGAAGAAGAGGTTGCCTAGACAGAGGCGATCTTCCGTCAAGGTCCTGGCTTTCCCATCGTCAAGCTCCCACGTGACACCTCCCATCCCTACACGTGTAAGCCTTTTTGCCCTATATATATGTGTATTTTCTTTCCTCCTGCCTCGTATTTTTTTAAGTATTTTCTTTTTCCTAGTCTTCTAACTCAGGCCTGAGTTGAGTTGCACAGGTGGTCCGATTTGGG
This sequence comes from Ilex asprella, assembly GCA_023539305.1. Lineage (NCBI taxonomy): Eukaryota > Viridiplantae > Streptophyta > Magnoliopsida > Aquifoliales > Aquifoliaceae > Ilex > Ilex asprella. Next base: position 33,932,955 of record CM042190.1, read on the forward strand.
AAAGCGTTGTGGATTACTTTTTGTTTACACCTCTGGCTTCTGTAACTTTTTTTTTTTTTAATTTAAACGAGACTGCTCTCCAATTATTTTTGCTCCTCTTTTTTTTTTTGGTCAAATTAAATTAGGATAAAAATGAGGGGGGAGGGGGTTTGCCCAACTTGTACATTTCGCCAAGATCAAGTGCTGTATTGGACTTTTATTTATATTGGTTGATTTTGGGGAATAAAGTAGAATGAAGGCAGAAAATTGTTGGGAAAACTATGAAAATGGTGGCCATCATGGTCTCAAATAATTATTGTTGTCAAATTAAGGTTTATTGCGCTGCATGTATACCTCTTCAATCTTCTGGAAGTATGAAATATAGTACACCCAATTTACTTGTACGACCAATAAAGTCGGTACAAGGGAGAGGACATTGGGATTGTTTGTAACTTGGTGTGCTTGCCTGGGATACATGTTTTTGAGAATTCTAGGAGACAATAAAAGTTACTTATTTAGACCTACTAAGAGTTCTGTTTTTTTCCTTTCTGCAAAAAAAAGGGTTTTTCTTTGTCCCCTCTGGTTTTTGTTTTGAGTCATCAAAGTAAACCGTGGTGAATTAGAATAAAAAGCTTAGCAATTGTAATTTAAAAGCAACCAAAAAAAGACATATATTGTTGATGTTGGATTTGAGAATTCTCCAAAACATAAACTTGATGTTTGTGATTTGTGATGTGGAATGATTTTCTCATGATGAATATTTATCCATAAATTTGGCAAAAGAAAGAATATGACATTAATTTCCAACGGGAACACGGAATTACTGTGACTGGAATAAGGAATTAGGTATGGATTAGTTATCCAATTTTTCATAGATATTAAATGGATCATTAAGCTGTCTGGTCAAGAAGAGTTTGCTGGAGGGTGGCTATTTAACTCTGTTGTGGCACTTTGTGTATATGCATGCGGCTTGCATGATAACACAAACTCAATTTACAACTCTCCTTACATTTTTGTCCTATGAACATGTTAAGTGGTTTGAGTGCGGATGCAGACTCCGGTGGCATCCTCTCTATTACATATAGGTTTTTTTTTTGGTCTGGAACGAAATGGGCAACATTTAGAACTGATAAAACTTAGGGAATGCCCAAAGATCATTAGCAACATGTCAGCTAGCACTCATGACAGATGGAGATTTGTTATTTAACATAACATTTACATTGGTTTTGGATAATAATTAGTAATATATTTTTGAACACTGTTTTAAGTGATGCATATTGTTTCTAACATAACTTCACTTTGAAATATGAAGTAATATTTTGTTATAGTAGGCTGCCATCATGTTCTGTTATGAGCTAGACATATAAGGTAATGGTAAAAAGGAACCTCCTAGTTTTTAATCTTTTTGGCTGAAATAAAAGGAAGTTTTTAACATACTTTTGTTTTGGGAATGTGAAACTTAGTATACTTATAGTTCGGAAACTTTGGTGCTTTTTTGAATGAAACTTGACTGATTCGAAATTGTTGTCAAACTTTCTTTTACTAAGTGAGTTGCATGAGGCATTTCTCCCGTGAGTGTTTTGGAATTTCTATAGTTTGATGTCACATGTTATGTGAATTAGCTAATTGTCTATGTTCGTCGCCTTTGTCGTGGACTATGGTATCAAGAACTCTTTAATGATGGAGGAAATGTGCACAAGGAGTTGAAGACAACTAAATATGAGAAGGAATTAAAACTGAATTAGGATTGAATTAAACCTCAACCAAAAATCAGTTTAAAAATGAAGAACTTGTGACTAAAAATTAGCAAATAAAAGTGAATTAATCCAAAAATTGGTCACAACAGGATCTTTTGGTGCTGGTACAAAAAAAAAAAAGGAAAAGAAAAAGGCTACAAGAAAGTGCTATTGTAACTGGGATCTTTAGCCAGATGCTAGTGTGTGAACCCTATTGCCATAACTCCTATTTTAGAACATATTTTGCATCTTTGCCATAACTGGCAAAAAATACAACATGAATGACTTTAACGGCGGACAATAGAAAACTGCCGCCAATCTCACAGAACAAGTAGCTAGTGGCATCCATTATTCATTAAGAAATCACTTCTAGATATAGTTGTGGCTTTCTTTGATTTGTTCAATTTTCACGGTAAAAGTAGGACAATAAACATGAATAGCGGCAGCTAGAAGAAACTGCCAATTTTTTTTTTCTTTTGTTTTCCTTTTTTTCTGCAAAATTTCCATGTGAGAGACACAGTGGCATGCAAGTCTTTTGGATAACATGTCGGCCCTGTCATTTTCTAGTACCTGGCTCATTTGTTTGAGGTCATGTTTTCGCAGGTTATTACCCAATTTAATGTTTTTATCGTTCTCTATTGTAGATTTTGTCCATGCAGGTTAAGTGCAATTCACTTACGATCAGCCTCAATAAAACGTGCATTTAACCCGACATTTTCAATCCTCTGTCCTTTAGGTGACTGAACCAAGGAGGCTAAGATTTCTTTTTGAGAAGGAACTTAAGAACAGTGATGTAGGCTCCCTCAGGAGAATGATTCTCCCAAAGGTTTGCATTTGAAACTTTCTTCTTTCAGGATAATTATCTTATTGTCTGCTCGGATATCATATTTCTACATACATTTTGATAATCAAAAGCTTCACCTGGACTGAGTTTTAATCAATATCTTGGAAAGCTGCAACTGTGATTCACTCGATTCAACTTTCAAGTATATCTGCATGTTGCTGAAATACTATTTCAAAGCTATTTCCATTTGGCGTGTTTAATAACAGAAAGCAGCTGAGGCTTATCTCCCCGTTCTACCAGCCAAAGAAGGGATGTTTATCAGTATGGATGATATGGATGGCCAGCATGTGTGGAACTTCAAGTTCAGGTTTGTGTTCCATTTGTTCATCTTGATCACCAAAAGACAGCAGTCTATCTGGCAATTACCTGGGGCTTGCATATTTTCACTTACTCGAAAAGTGAACAAAGCAATGAAAATGATGTTGAGATCAACAATAGAGTCATAGAAATAATAGTTTGTCTTTGTCTTATATCCTAGTAAGCTGCAAATGAAACATAGATGCAGAAATCTCAGATAATAGTTTGTCTTTTGTTTACCCATTTTGAAATATTTTAGCTATGCTACTCTAAAGCCCAGATGAGATTTTGCTTTTGTCATGAACAAAATACGAAGTCAATCACTTGAAATGTGAACTTTATTTGGATAGGAAGATGAGTTGTTTGTATATGCAAATCATGATATGTTACTGTCGATTCATATTTCCCACTTCTATACAGATACTGGCCAAATAACAACAGCCGAATGTATGTACTTGAAAATACTGGTGCGATCTTCAGACTCTTGTTTCCCTTTTTCATCACCTTATTTCAACACCAAATTACCTTATTTTTGTGAATCTCTTTAGGGGAATTTGTTAACACACATGGCTTACGACATGGAGATTATATCGTGGTGTATCAAGACAATCAAAACCAGGATTACGTATGCAGTGCTGTTCCATGTCTCTATAATTTTGTCAAGTTCCCTTTTATAGAGTTTTAGCAAATTTACTTTGTAATACTTTGTTGCTGATATTAATCAGGTCATTGAGGCTAGGAAAATTACAGCTCAAGATATATACACTAATTATGACGCTCATGCTTCGTATGCTGATTATGCAAGGAATGCTGTTAATGACTGCTTTCTTAACTATTCTGAGGTAAATAAATCCAGTCACTTTCCAGAAAATGTCCCCATAATGGACGATGTGAGCATGCCTTTCATTTATGAAACCACCTTCTCAAATGACTCGCCACTTGATTTTTTGGGCGGAACAATGACCAACTACTCGAGGGCTGAACCACCCGCCAGCTTTGGATCTATTGAGAACCTGTCCATCGATGAGTTCTATTAAGCTTGTGGTGGTGTTGCTGTATGAAATAGTAATCTCTAAAACTATTAGAGAGCATGTAATTTATGTAATGTTATTACCATGTATGTATATAAAAAGTCCTGGGTGACAAACGTGGCGAACTTCACGTTAATGTTGTCTAGACCTGGACAGATAAAAACTGCTAGGTATGGCGTCATAATCCCTGTAAATTAATTATGATGTCTCATGGTACACCTGAGTGGAAGTATCATAATCTATGATTTTTCCATATCTTTGAAGGGTGAATAAATCTAATCAAGCTTTGGTAGCATCTTTTTTGAAATATAAGCTTAGTTTGATGGCAATTAATATGTTGAATTTGAAAGTTCCATGAGATTATTGTTTCTGGTTCCTATTTACGACCTCCATATCCTGCCAGCAATTACAGTTGCCAATATCAAATCTGATGTTTTCACTGTCGCAGAACATAGATCTAGTGTTATTTGATTGAACCTGTATTCCAATGTATCCCTTAGTGATTTTTGTTCAACTTTACTCTCAGTAGTTTGAGCTTTCTCATGCATGGTTAAAATTGTTTCAGTCATGACATATCAATGAAACATGATATGCAAGTTGGATTTGATGTTGCGACCTTTACTGACAATGCCCAGGCTGCTTACACTCAATATGCGATTCAAGTGAAGGGAAATTTGGTCTTTGATGTGGTAGAAGCGTCCTTAGTTACCAGGCAAAACATTTTAAGAGAGAGAACCAGCGTTATCCCCGTATCCTCACTTTCCTTGGCTGAATGAATAGCACATGCCAACTGTATATGTAGGATGGAGCTAAGTATTACCTTCGATCAGTCTGTTACTTCTGATGCTTTCTCAAGGTGGGGACAAGGCATGATCCCATTAGCAAAAAGAATTTATACCTATTCTAATCTAAAACTTCTTAACAATTCAAAGGATGAAAGATAAATAACCCTTGGAAAAAGGAAACCACAAATGGGCACAATCTTTGGATGCAAAAAAAACATTTTTCAACTACCAAAAATGCCATTCAAGAAGCATCAGCAATTCTATGCTTATTGATCCTTTGATGAGTTACTGTCTCAGGTTCCGTAAATAAACTCTTCCAGTTGATTCTACGCCTTTGCAAGCTCAGTAGAAGAATGGGTTGGGGCAGCAACGGGAACACCACCACCAGTGGTTGGCCTGGCATCATATTAAAAGCCCATTAGAAACTACCAAGTCAGCTTCCAACAAACAACTAAGCGCCTCTACATGACATACACATGCAGAGGCAGCTATGCACACATATGGTTGACAATGAAAAAACAGAAAGGGTGGAGGGGGAAGGGAGACTTAGAGCCCAACAAAAACTTTGAAAGCATCATAGATCCCCCCATTGAGCCCCCGTGAGAGTTCCAATCATGACAATACAAAGGGGAAGACCACATGTAAAGGGATCCCACACCCCAAGCTTGTTCACAGTCTGAACAATTGAAAAAATAAGAGGTAAAAACAAAGCATGGGATGAGTTGAAGGAAACCCGAGGCTCCAGTAAACAATGCAAAACTAGAGCACTTACATCACTAACAGTTGCTCCCTTAGCATTGTTGAGGAAAGAGACAAGATTGTCTGCAGGGTGAGACACAATAGCACAGAGAACGCCGGCCACATATCAACCAGCAAAGCTCACTCCAAGTTGCAGAGCTTTGCTGCACTCTTCTTTTGGCTTAGGAATGGCATACTTGTAGATTAGTTCCGCAATGGTCTCAAAAGACGCAAACTTCATCATTGTGTCTGCGAAAAAAAATGTCTCATTAAGATCCAAAAACCACTACTAAAGATGTGCCAATACAAATGCACAAAGTATAAACAAGAAACATAGCACCGAGAAAGTATATAACATTTCACAAACGTATTTATTCAAAACATCCTTGCCATTCTCCATATGTACAACATTAAGGAAGCCTTTTTTGTCTTCTTAATAAGCAACAAACTTCTACTAAAAAGATAATTGAAAAGTACAATTTTAGCATACGACGGAGGACAACACATCCAACCAAAAATCCTTACATTAATAAAGAAGAAAACACATCAAAACTCCCAACCACAACAACTATACATTCCACTAAGCTATCTCCAGTCTGACATTATACATAAAAGCTGAATATATTCACAAAGATGCGAAAAAATTGAACTCTATCCCATAAAAATCTCCAATCTCAGTTTTCACTCAAAGACACAAGCATTTCTCTCTACCAAATAACTCAGAAAATTGTTAGAATTTCAGACATCCCAAGAATGATAGCTTTTTTATCCTTTCCAAAACCTCTGAGAACAGATTAGGGAAGCTAATACAAGTAAACTTATGTGATGTCAACTAAGTATACTGACAATCATAAAGGTGAAATTATCATTATACACAGAGACACACGCACACAGAAGCTTCTTTCCTAGAGGCCATTAGTTGCAAAAACCATCCTTTTTGGAAATACTGCACTCATTTGACAAAAACGCATGTCCCAACATATTCTGAATATGCTTGCCTTTTTCCATTATTAATGTTCACTATTAAAAGATGGAAAGACGATCTCAAAAGGTAGAAAACTGAACACATCCATATCACAACAAACTAAACACATTCAGTAGGAGGTGTTCCTCATATTCAACAAATGTCAAAATTATTTCCTTCCACTAGTAAAAATGTTAGAATAAGTAAAACTTAGAGCAAGGCTGACCATGCGAGGTGCATGGGTAATTCTTATCTAACAAACACTAGAAAATTATTGTGTGCGAGGACACGAGTTGTTTCTTTTATGCAAAAGCTGTGAAACACTGGTTTTTCACTTATATTATTTTCACATGAATTATTCTACATAATAAAGAAAGAAGAATAGAGGGAAATGAGAGTTTCACAAATAGCAACTGAAGCAAATAAAAAGACCAAAACATGCAATCAAGATATCTGATATCCTGTAACTATCAGATTGAGCTACGTCACAAAAACCCAGAAAGTGTTCAACCGTCCCAGCTCCCAAGGAAGATCCTAGGTAATGAGAAAGAAATGCATTTCATCGGAGGAGGATGACAAGTTATTGCTTTAGATGAGCTTATTGCTTTAGATATTCATTTCACAACAAAATCATCAAGATGATAATCTGGAATGCTTCACAGCCAATGTTGCAGCAGTTACTGCTGCAATAAGTAGATTACAACATATCAACAAGTGCTGCCAGAAACAAAGTTATGACCGTGTTTTTTGTGTATCGCGTATCAGTGGATGCGGTAAGGGCCGAGTTGTATCTGACTCGGCAGATATTTTGAACCTTGGGTAAGATAAGCACAGCTGCACAATGAAACAAGAATAGAATGTGAAAAGGGCAAACATTAGCTCACAGTCAACACATCTGAAACCACATATGTGTGTAACAAATAAAGAGTAGGACATAAATGTGTTGTGTGTGTGCAGCTCATTTAACAATGATAGTACTTGGAAGAAGATGACTTGTAACATCTAAGCTTTACCCATCCAGAAATCATGACCAAATCTTGGGAGATGATGCAACTAATGCAACCAAGTCTTACACCACCATCCAAATTGATGCAATTTTAAGCAGAAAATATGATCAACAAAACCAGATGAAACCAAAAAATATAGTACTACTGCAAACCATGAGCAAGATGTCACTAATCAACCACTAAATTGAATTACTAATGTAGGAAGGAGAAGAGTTACAACAAAAGCTCTTATATGCAAGAAGAAAGTGAAACCAAAAGCTGTGCCTATACTTACACGGAATCTGACGTCCCCAAAGAGTAACCAGTCCCTTGTACAAGCTGCAAAGATTTAACAAAACTTAGAAAAACTCTCTTTTCCCCTCACATAAAAATGCTAAAACTGGCTAATTGTGAAACCAAAGTTAAACTGATGAACATACCCAAAACCAGGCTGAGTCTGAACACGGACTTTCACAGCCTCGAAGGGGCAAAGAGCAACATCCGCAATCAGCTCAGCAGATGCAGAGCCAGCAAGGTAGATCAGAGTCTTGTATTTGGTTGCATACTCTGGTCCGACGAGGTCAGAGTAATACTTCTTAAAGAATTCGTAGAATCCAAACTTGCAGGCACCTTGAACACTGTAACCAAACAGAGTTGGCACCCGTCCTATGAAGAAGCCCTTGAGTCCCTGCTCCCTAAGCAACACTCCAAAACCAGACGAGATGCTCTTGTACTTTTCAGGGTCAATCTAGTGAATTAAAGGTATTGGATTCAATTTACATGCTCCACTAATATGACACTGAGAATTAAAAACTACATGTACATTCAATTTTCAGTCACATGTTTCATAAGTCTGAACATAAATGAGTCGCATATATTTATTAGATTATGAAAATTTCTTAGGAATGTGATTGAAATGAAAATTTTCAGCAAGAACAAATTCTGAACTGACAATAATCTGAAGATAAAAAATAAATACAATGAGAAGAACATTGAGTCTGCAGCACATCAAATCTAAAATCACATAAGAAATTCACTAGCTTATGTACAGATATTTGAAAACGAAGATAGTTCATAAGATTTTAAGGATAGGTTTGTTTTGTTTAAAGAGAACAAAAACTAGATCAAATTATGTAAACAGAATAAAGCAAATCTAGTAAGTATAGTACAAATATTTCCAGAGAAAGAGTCCTATCAAAAGATATTTCCATAGGAAGAGTCCTATCAAAAAAATATTTCAGGAGAAATATGCGAAAAAAATTAGGTGCAATACTAATCAAAGCTTAATTCAATGTTAAGCTAATCAGTGTCTTCAACTTTATAAGAACCGAGTTATCAAAACTTTTCTAGAGAACTAGGATTTCCGGAACCATTTCTAACTGATACATAATCTACCACGAAATATTCACCAAGCCAAAAGAAGATCTGAAGCAAGAAAATGAAAGCTATTCAAAGATCTGGAAGTTTCTAGCAAAATATTATCAAGTGAAAGGAAACACAACAAAGAGCAATAGAACTGCCGACAATCCAAACTTAATTCACGTAAAATGCACTAATGGAAAAAAAATGATAAATTAAGTCAGCAATCACACCTAGGAATACTTTAACAAAGCAACAATCAGATCAAAGGCAACAAAACGCATAATTCCGATAAATTTTTTTTTTGCAGAAGATAGTAAAGCGGTCGGACCTGCATTGCATATTACATTTGACAAGGTCAAGAGGAGTGATGACCATGTGAGTGAGGCCACAGCTGAGAATTCCACCGACCGTACAGGCGGCGTAGTACTGCGGAGAGTACAACTCGATCTTTCGACGCTCTCTTGGAGCTGGTATTACCAAGCTCTTGTTCACACTTTCACCCGCGGACGATGGTGGCGAGGACCACAAGCTGGGGTTTGAATTTATCGTCGTTTTCTGCAGAAGAAGGGTCGTGCAAGAAGCAGCAGAAGAATAGTAGAGGAAGCTTGGGATAAGAGATTGGCGAGGGTTCTCAGAGAATGCCATGAGTGCACTGACACGCCGAAAATGAGAAAGATAGACCGGAGGCGTGAAGGACAGAAATAGAGGGCGGTTCAGGCGAAGCAAAGCAATCAACCCCCACAAGACAACTTCTGTCTGTCCTAGGGGTTATTCCGTTTTCAGTGTCCAACGGCCACTGCGTCAGTATTCCAGAACTGGCCCTCCAATTTGGATGAAATTACATTTATTCGAGAAATATGTAGAAAGTTAAAGAACTGATTCTAAAACTTTACTTTGTTTTTTTGGGATTGCTCTAGATGTCTTTAAAGTATGAGTTTTGTTTAATTTTAGTTCTCAATATTTCAATTGTATCATTTTAATTTTTGAAGTATTGAATATATTTTTATATGGTCCCTTAAACAAATAACGTTTAAATTGTTAATGATTTTTGTTCATAAACTTGTCATATAATACTTAAATATAGTCAAAAAATAATTTGAATAGTTCTTAACTAAAATTTGAATAAATCTTAACAAAAAAAAGTGTAATATGGGTAACTCTTCGACGAAAATTTGGATAGCTTACGATAAAAAATATATAATTTGGGTAGCTCTTTAACCAAAATTTGATTAATTTTTTTTCAAAAATTATCTAAATTATTTTTTTGCCCATATTTAAATATCACATGATAAATTTATGATACAAAAGAATTTGCATGCTGTCTACCTGAAAGATTATATAGAAATATATTTAATAATTCAAAGATTCAAATGATGTAATTAAAATATTGGAGATCATTATAAGATAAATCTCATACTTTAAAGACCTACATTGTAATTAACCCTTTTTTGGGTGTGGGTTAGCATGTTTCCTCCCTCCACCGCATTTACCTTTCCCTTTCTTCAATTTGATTCCTTCTTCCACGATCGTGTTTACAACAATTTTGACATAAGCCCGAAATCCACCTACACATGGAAGCTTGGAATTTTGAGGAAATCATAAGTCTCCCATATAATTTCAACAGAATTATATTTGTTAAAGGCAATATTTTCTTCTTCGATAATGTTAATGCATTTGAATTGTTTTCTTAGATAGAAAGAAAAAAAAAAAGAACAAGAAAAACGAACTCTTGAGTATGCACGATTCCAGGGAAACAGGAACATGCATCATGGGTTTAATTATATTTTAAAATATACATGTAGCTTCTTATGTGTATTTATTAAAAAAAATGTTAATTACAAATACAGCCCAAGGAAAGGAAGACCCTTAAGGACATGTTTGGTATGGGAGTTTGGAAACATGTGCTAGGATATAAAATTTCTTAAACCCATATTTGACAACCATACAATCGGGATAGAATTTGAATCCCGGCCCGGTCATGAAATCCACATACTTGGGTTTCATGAACTCAAGGGGGAGGTGGGTTTCATATGGGGGTTAAGAGATTTAGCATACATTGACATTTTTACCCCTATATATCCTATATATTTCATATATACAAATTGATTAAGAGGTAAAATAGTTATTTATATACAAATATATTATCATAATAATCATATATCCCTGCGCATACCAAACATGGGTATAAACAGCATTAAAGTTAAATCCTATCTTTGAATTCCATCTTTGTATCAAATCCGAATTTCATCAAGCTAATCCAAACCCATCCTAAAAAACATACCAAACATACCCTAAAAGTCAAAACCTATTGGGTGGGTGTCGTTCTGATATCTAAAATTACTATGGACTGGACTTTTCTCCGAAACAGGAATGGAGAGCAAATTAAGGTTTTCTAAATTGTGGTGTGGGAATAGATTTAGCCTTGATACAAGTTGCACTGATGCATGCCGTTTGAATATGACAAAAACGTCTTTTTATACGACATGACACGACACAATGGAGCTCCTGCTGTGCTCAATTGACTCTCAGTAAAAAAAAACGTTTTCAAACTTGTCAACCCATTTTACTGTTTGGTTTTCTTTCACAGGACGGCAGGTTCTTCTCTTCCGTGACCACAACAATACTTGTCCGATGGAGAACCAAAGAATATCTGGTTCATGGGGTTCAGGGAGATGGGATCTGCCACAACAATCTCACTGGCACTGCCTCAAGAAAACTCTCCTCGGTTAGTTCTCTCTCTCTCTGACACAAGGCACTAGTTCGTTAAGATCTCAAAGCAAAAATAATGGGAAAAAAAAGGTTTAAGAGTTATCCTATGAATTTTGTGCAAAAAATCAGTCACTTTATATTTATAAAGGTAGAATATTTGCAGATGTGGACGAGAAAGTGAAGACCATGCTAAAACTAATAGAACAATACAGCAATTCTTTAGACGGATCCGAGATTTATTACCAGAGCAGACCGGAATTCAGACGCCTGTTTGAAGAGCTCAGCCTGTCTTACTGGTCTTTTGCTCGAAAATTTGACCAGTTGAAGTCTAAATCAACGCATGGTCCCAGTCCAGCACTTTTGTCTTTGGTTTCTAGGCCAAGAGAAATCCAAAATCAAACAAAAGGTATTCAAAGCTTTGACGACTCCAGCCTCATGGCTCGTTACTCCTATTCCCAATCATTTGCTGGAGATCCTGATGATGAGTATGATATTGCTAGCTCCAAATCCCTAAATAAATTACCTCTTGAATTGATGTCAACTGAACTGCATAACACGAGTTCAGAGCATCAAAAGTCAAAAAAAAATCCCAATAAAGATGATTTTGCTAAGAAGTTGAATGGCTCTAAGTTAGATCGGAACATGGCAGTAGATTGGCTACCAGGTATTGTTGATTGCGAGATACCCTGGTCTGAACTGAAGATTCAAGTTATGAACCTCATGGAGGAGAATTTGCGGCAGCAGGAAGAGTTGGTGAGGAGAAATAATAATAAGCGAGAAATCATTAAAGAGCTTCAGTTCCAGATGCGCCTAGTAACGGGTGAGAACAGGGCACTCCCGGGTTGTCTCAGATGTTCAAAAATTCATGTGAAGCATAAACCATCTCAGATATCAAGATTGAAATCGCTGATTATGAGAAGGTTTTGGGTAGATTCTCCATGACATGAGTCAATGACAATGTTTGTTGACAATACGACAGCTTTTCTTCTTACATCTAGCATCTATTCCAAATTCCTGAGAAGGCTTTGGGTAGATTCTCCATGACAAGTTTTCTGTTTTCTTTTTGCATTTTTCCCCTTTTCTTGTTCTTCCAAACTGTACAATCAAGAAACAAATAATTCGTATTGCTTTCTTGAATGAATTAGTCTCACCACCACCATATTTTCCAGTCAGCAACTTCTATGATGTAAGTGAAAAATGAGCAGTAATTTACAGTTCAAAATCTGCTCAAGCTTTTACAAGTATCACCAGTAATCCCTGCAGGAACATAAACCATCCCTAAAATGATGAAACCGTTTTGAATCTCTTACCACAATTTCTCGATTTGCAATCTTCGCAATCAATTTAATTGTTGTATGACAGTCACCACAAATCCTAAGATTCTTAATAACCTGTATTGTTGTACGGGGAACAGAATTTATAACTCCAAAGGCTACAGCCAACTTTTCACTATGAAATCTTAACATCATTCCCTTCTCTTCCTCGTCAACATCATGAAGAACTGATGTCATATTGGGTACATAGCCAGCTTCCTGCAACTTCACAGAAATTTCTTCCAAATACGCATAAATCTTGTCTCGTTGAGGATGTTCCCCATCTCCGACTAAGAATACATGAACTCTACCTTTTAATTCAACCAAACTGAATCCAGCTGGTTTAACTAGTCCATGATTTTTCATAAATATTCTCATCCTTTCCACGTCTTCCCACCTTCCAGCATCGGCGTATATGTTGGAAAGCAAGACATAATACCCACAATTATTTGGATCTAATTCAAACAATTTCCTTGCAGAAATCTCCCCGAGCTCCACATTCTTGTGTGTTCTACATGCAGCTAGAAGAGAACCCCAAACCACAAAATCAGGCCTCACCTTCATTTTCTGGATCAAATCATAAGCCTTGTTGAGAAAACCCGCACGCCCAAGAAGATCGACCATGCAACCATAATGCTCCACACCAGGTTCAATATTAAATTTGTGTTCCATCGCTTGGAACCAATGCCATCCTTCATCCAACAAACCAGCATGGCTACAAGCTGCTAGAACTGACACAAAAGTTATATAATTTGGTTTCACGCCAGCACGATTCATGTCATAGAAAACATCCAGAGCTTCTCTGGCACGGCCATGCATTCCATAACCAGCAATCAATGCCGTCCATGACTTCACATTCTTCTCCTTCATGCGAGCAAATGCCCTCATCGCCATCCATACTCTCCCACATTTGCAATACATGTCAATAATTGACGTACCCACATATACATTCTCCTCCAAACCCATCTTTACAACCTATAGAAAGAATCAGTAAAGGAAGCATTAAAACTTTACGCACAATGGGTTTATTTAAGCATGAATTTGAAAGGATGCAATAGGATGATAAATTAAGATAAAAACGCTTGGCTATTATATAAACTCTATAACAGATTAATATTCAACTGCCCAGTCAATTGCAATAACGACTACTTTACAGATTCATCGCACAAAGTCACCAGAGAGCAAACTCAAGAGTACCTGATCATGTATACACTTCCCCAATTGCAGAGCTCCTGAATGTGCACAGGCCAACAACACAGCAGACAAAGTCACGGCATTATAATCAACATCTCTATCTCGAACCATGCCATAAAACAGTTTCACTGCCTCATCCGACAACCCATGTTGCGCACACACTGCAATCATTGAATTCCAAGAAACTATATCCTTCTCAGTCATCTCATCAAACACCTTCCTAGACAGACCCACTTCACCATCCTTGGCATAAGCATCCATTAGAGTATTCCCAACACCAACATTTTCCTCAAACCCCCTTTTTATCACAAACCCATGAACTCCTTCGGTAGTTCCCTTTACAGAAACACGAGAACAAGCTGATAGAATTGAAACCATGGCAACCGAATCAATATACGCTTCCTTCTCCTCCTCACTCTGACTCTCACAGTCACTGTCACTGTCACTCTCGTCAATCAAGAACTCTTTGAAAAGCAATAAAGCTTCATGGGAATGATCGTTTTGGACATATCCAGTGATCATTGAAGTCCAAGACACAACGTTTCTTAGAGGAATTTCATCGAACATTGTTCTTGCGTCATTTAAGTTGCCACACTTCGAGTACATATCAATGAGAGCAGAAGACACAAAAAGATCTGATTCGAAGCCAAAGACCAAAGCTTGTTGGTGGGCTTGCTTACCCGAAATGAGATCGGATAAGGCCGAGCATGATTTGATGGCACAAGGGAATGTCGAACGGTTTGGTTTGAGAGAGAGCTTTCGCATGTAAGAGAAAGCCCTGAGGGCTTCGACTGAGTCTCCATTCCGAGCCAAATCGGCGATGACTGAATTCCAGGACGAAACATTGGTTTTGTCCACGTACTTGTTGAACAAGGTAGTGAGGTTGGGATTGGTTGAATACTGATGCGTATAGAGCCAGGAATAAACTGTGGTTAGTCCTGACTTCGTAACTGAAACCTTCATTCATTCGTTTTGGTTTCTCGTTATCTTCTGCTCCTTTTCTCTAGCGTATAAATAGATGGGTTAATTGCAAATTGCACCCCAAAAGATCGTTCTAATCTCAATTTGTACCCCAAAGATAAAAAATCTCAATTTATATCCTGAAAGATAGAAATTTGTCTCAATGTGCACCCCCAAAGATCAAAATCTCAATTTGCACCCTTAAAGATATAATTTGTATCAATGTGCACCCCTAAATATCAAAATCTCAATTTGCACCTTCAAAGATAGAATTTGCATCAATGTGCACTTAATACATTAAAAATATTTTATTTTATTTTTACTTTTATCTTCCAACATTAGAATTATGTCATGTTTACCCTCTAAATTTAATATCACAATTTATATCTATTTATATTTATATTTATATATATATACCAATATAAATATAGGCAACCCTTCATCTTTCTCTAAATAATACCTCAAAACTCCTAAAAAAAAAAAGACAATACCTCAATTATATACTAAATGCCTAATATTAGAATTCTTATATTCAGCAAACAGAG
>CM042190.1:33948797-33959305 GCA_023539305.1 Ilex asprella
GGGTGCACATTGATACAAATTATATCTTTAAGGGTGCAAATTGAGATTTTGATCTTTGGGAGTGCACATTGAGACAAATTTTTATCTTTTAGGGTGTAAATTAAGATTTTTGATCTTTAGGGGTGCAAATTGAGATTAAAACGATCTTTCGGAGTGCAATTTGCAATTAACCCTAAATAGATTTCTAGGATTCCACCAATTTTCTAAATTTCGAAATTTTGTCAGGGGATATTGCCGTTTCTAAGAGACTCTTTTTTTTTTCTTCATAGGGGCACAGGTATTCGGACAAATTTATCTATTACTTTTTTTTTATTAAAGACAGGTTATTTATGTCGAGAATAAAATATTTATGAAGAAAAATCCCTTGATCTGACTCTAATGAGTTATCAAGATTCGAATTCAGAACGTATAAATTTATAATTCGTTCGTATTATCAATTGAACTATCTTTAGAATTATTGTTAGAGACTCACTTGCCCTGTCATTAGCATAATGAGCCCATCATTTTGTTAAAAGGAGGGTGGGGTTTTTTTTCCTCTTTTTTTCCATCTATCTTAAACACATCATTTTAAATAAAATATAGCCTACTTCCACATGGTGAAAAATGTTATGTCGGAGTATGAATAACTCTCTTGCTAGTCGTCACATTAAGGATAATGTCAGTTGAGCTTGTGAACTTCTAAGAAAATGGTATGAGGAAAAAGGGTGTGGGTCTTGTGGTTGAAATGAGTTGGGTAAACTGATTTTCCTGTATGCTTGATCTATTAAATGGGACACATTACCAGATGGACATTCACATTCCTTTCCTTTCAAGCATGAAATTAGTCTCTCATATACACAATCATCTACAAAATTTTGAAGTTCTGCCAAGCAGCAATAATGAACATTTGACAGACAACAATGGCCCAGAGAATAAAAAAGAACAGAACAATTGATACAATGTTGTCATAGGCTGATAGAAAGACACAACGCGGAGGGAAAGTAGCAAAAGAAGCAGCAGAAGACATATAAGTCTGAGATTCAAGACGGAGAATTGGTCATGGCTGCTTACATTTAAAATGAATTTGTTCGGACAACATTGGTTACAAACAAAAAATATAACCCCGCACCCAATATCGCAATGCCGCCGTCAAACTTTGCTGAACTGGACAAACTCTTCCCCACAAACTCGCCAGAGCTTGGAATCGGTGCAGATGCTTCTAACCTGGGAGGAACTGCCGAACTTGGAGGCTGTTGGGTACTTGGGGAAGGAAAGAATGAGGAAATGTTGGGTGCGGTTACATATGGTAAAACCGCCGGAGACGCTGAGAGCGTAGGCACACTTTCTGCAAACAGACAATTTAGATCAGAAAAGAAGATCATCATGCAGAAGAAAGGCAAAAACTTAATAGTGGTGGCCGCCATGAAGACCTGACAATTTCAGTTCAAGTGATGGAAAGATGTGGTGGAGAAGATTAGGTGAAATGGTAGGTGGGATAAGAGGGTTGTTTTGTCTGATTTGTTTGGTAGTTATATTATCAAATGTCACGGGGTAGACAGTGGGAGTTTTACATCTGTTGTCTTTTAGTTTTGTCCTTTATTTTATTTTGTCCCTTGATGTGTCTCGTGTTGTCGTAACTATAAGACAGTCAATTCTGAATTCATGAAGGCAAGGGGTACTGTGCAATTGCAAAACAACAATGGAATTCACTGTCGTCCTGGTTGTAGTGGGGGTTCCCAGAGTACTAGTGAAAGTGGAGTGACACCATTGCTTACATCTATCAAGAAGAAAGAAGAAACCATATAAGAGCCCCTGACCTGGGGTGACCAGAAATACTACCTTCCTTGGTGAGTGAATTCACCAACCTTGATCAAAATGGGCGACAAGAAAGGTATCTCTGTATCAACTAGATCAAGGGGTATGAGGGTTTTTACTCGGTCAAAGGAGTTGGAAGTCGATTCCAAAATGTCTCCTGGCAGCTTTCCAGTTTACATCCTCAGAAGTGAGAGCAAGGAAGCGCGTGCCATAGTAAAGAAAAGTTCAATGACCGATAGTCTCATCTTACAATGCGTTGAATTCAGGGTGCATGAAGTAACAAGCCGACCAATTAGGACACGCAATGCCAATTCTTTTACTCACAAACAATTTTCTTAGTTGTCCTATAAAGAGAAAAGAGAAGAAAAGGAACACAGCTGTATTTCCCAGCAACAAGTTATTAAACTCACAAAGTGGGTAATACACATCCCACTCTATAACAACACAACTAGTCAATGCTACAAATCAAAAGAATCAACCGAGGCCAAGACCCAACTCCAGCATCAATTCTCTTTTCTCTGGAGTTAAGTAAGCTGGCAATAAATATAACAGAAGTTACAAAAGAGCAAAAGCAGCACCACGTTATGTGATACCATGAGCTGCAGGATACAGTTTAAATTCATGTGTTTCTATGATGACAGTTTGCAGCAAGTAATTATCCACTCATTTTCCATATCCCTGGTTTCAAATGATGGATCTCATATGTGCTTGCTAGAGAAGCCTAAGGTGTGAAGTATCATTCAATCTCTTTATCTGCCAACCCATTTTCCATGAATGTTGCAACACTGTCACCGAAGAATCTTCTATGCAAATCTTATGCGAGACTACAGGGCTGCAACCAAGGAGACCAGTGAGAAGACACTTAATTGGCACCGAGTGACTGAACACACCAATAAACGAGGAGACAAAGGAAGAGGCTCTCCTGACATTTATTTCATGAATGGAGCCTTGGTTAGAAGGTTCCCGAGGGGACATTTCGTCATCAGCCTCATGATCTCCAGTTGTACTCATGAACTGCAGCTTGCTCTTACCAGATTTTTTCCTGGGAATCCCTTGCCGGTGCCTGTGAAGCAGATCCCAATGGGCTGGGAGAGACTGTCCATCCCTGTCCTGAATCGAGTTTGTCTGGGTGTGAGAAATTCGGTGTGTAAAACCCTGGCTCTCGTTAGGATCTGGTATGGAGAAATCAGATCTCAGTTTTTCTGGCAATCCCATAACTGTTCCGTTTAGGAACTGAACCATTCGGAATTCTACCTGCCTCAGGGATTCTCCTGATGGAGCAGAGAAATCAGGTTGCAATCTGTCCATTAAGCTCAAAATTTCAGGTGTGTAAATTTCTGAACGGTGGCAACCCTCCCAATGCCCCTGACTCATCTCAACAAGTGCATCTGAGGATTGTATCTGCTCCTCTGAAAAATCCATCTCCTGCAAGATTTAATGTGCAGACATCTTGTTTAATCGAAGTAAAAAAGCAATTTGAAGTTTACAACTGCAAATATTCATCATGCCACATCAAATAACAGGCCCAACCACTATCCTTGGAACAGCTGTACCAAAAGGAGAAATTAAAAGGCAATATAGAATGGCATCGTCAACAAATGACTAGTTTCAATAACTTAGTTATCTGCCAAGTAGCCATCTGATATCTACTAAGGTACGCATCTGAAACAATCAGATCCTTCACATGATCACATCCTGAAAGAAGTAAAGTCACTCATAAACTAAATTCAATTTTATAATTGACCCAAACAAGTTGGATAGCCGACCAAAAATGTTGGCAAAAGGTTTAGTTGAGTTGCGTTGTACTTACACAAGTTGGATGCCAAAGCTTGAGGGCAGCTCAAAAACGTCCATAAATAATGTAACCAGGTAGATCCCTAGGTCCTTAAAAAGAAAGAAAATCTAGACCCCCTACGAACAAAACAAGAAGCACAAACACGACTGAAGAAGCCTTATCTACGATAGGCTTTGGATCCTGCACCAACACTTCCATCTTCAGGTAGCTGTCTGGCACATTTAGAAGGTTCTCGGTAATTTAAAACCAACTTTTTTACTTTGAAAAAATTACCAAGAGTTACATAAAGTCATTAAAGAATTAAACCAATGTTTATAATACAAGCAAATTAGTAAAGTGAGGAGTGTAATAGGGACGGCAGAAGGGAGAGTAAAAGAGGATTGCGTGTGTCCACATAATTGTTCTCTCAATTTATCCTTTCTTACCACTTAAGAATTCAAACTATATGTGTCAGCACTGTGTCCATGCAAAGTGTCAGACAAATGGCATCTTTCTGTAACTTTTTTAAAAATAATACACAATTTCTAATGAGATAGAAAGTAAGTTGACATTTTCCTCTGTTTTAGACATTGAATCAGAAAAAATTTCTGTGACACAAAATCACACTGCAACTCGTCAATGTCCTGATCAAATATATCTTAGCAGAATAACAGGTGCCAAAAGCTTGATCCTGGGTCTAAGTTCAGTACTTGCAATGTTTAAATATGATATAGAACTTCAACTCCCAGGACACATTTTAGTTGGAACAGAAATTACTGACATGCATATGGAAAGTTAGAAGGTTTATGGCTCAGATATTGTAAGTAAAGCCACAGTGTCCACAAGTGATATAGCTCGAATTGTGAAGGAAGATGGAAAACAAAGCTGCAAAAATGTAAACTCATACCAGAGATTCCATCTATTGGATACAAATAAAGGAAAGATTCCCCGCCTTAAAGAATCCAACTAATTAAGTGGGAAGTAAACAAAAATGGAATTGTTAGTAAGGCTAATTTTGTCGCTTACAAGCCTAAACTTTATATTTGCCTGTACAACAGCAATTTTCTGAAGGCAAACCAGAGGCAGATTTGAAAGTAAGGGTTCATTAGTGCAGAAAAAGTGAGAAAATAGCAAAAGGGTTTCAGTAAATAATCTCTAGAACTTTCTAAGTTCTAACTTCTAAGTCTCAGCCAAGAAAAATAGAACTAACCAACTAAAACAGGAAACAATGTTTGTCCCAGGATAAATACCCCATTAGATTGTTTCTTGGATTACGACTTCGGATCAATATCTTCATGGCATACAGATCAGCAATAGACATTCACATTCAGATATTAAGAGACAAAAGATAAAATCAGCCTCCGTGGTTATGTTTAATGAAGACAACCTTCTCTAGATCTCTTGATCATGTAGAGATAAGAAACTCAAGTACCCATCTTTAAAGCCGCATATGCATACACACATTATAAATGACATTCTTGGCCTCTTGTAGCCAAAAGCACAGAGCAAGATTGGAAGCAGAACCACATGAATGTGATTGCCAAAATACAGAGAGAGTGGGAACGTTTATAGGCATGTGGGGACATACATTTTTCTGGTCTTAAAGCATTGGCCGAAGTCAACTTCTGTATACTACAGAACTCCATGTTCATGGGCCGCCAGAATTGGCACAGTCAATTGGTATTTCTATTTTGGGAAATTGTCCAATTGATATCTCATTTGTCAGTGACAGAAGAGGTTGTCATATATCTCTCATGTACAAGCCTTATTGCCTCGAATTTGTAAATGAAAGTATACAAATTTGGTGCTAAGAAAAAAAGTAGACATATTTCCAAACAAGCAGGGAGCTACAAAATGTATCTTGAAGGTCTTGGGTTTGAATCTCTATATACTCATAACATTTTAACATGCCCTCATAAGATGTTCTCATTCATATATAATTGCTTCTCATGGGACAAGTACAAAACTTTGCTTGTGAATTCTCAAAATGTTTGATCTGAGCTCTGACAATGAGCAACCGTGGGTTCCAATGTGAAGCCAGCATACACCCACCATGATAGTGTGGCAGATTAGCATGCACCCATGATCCAATGGGGCATTGGACCCTGCAATCATGGAGGAGGAAGGGAAACGACCTAGAAGGTGACTCTCAAGCCATTGAGGTAACTCTCATAAGATTAAAAGCTTATGTCACTTCGGGTGTTATGAGATCAAATATGAAGACGATGTCTTGTGAAGGTTTGATAATTTATCGGAAGTGATAATCTCAACATTTATATAATGGATAACGGAAAATAATTGCTTATAAGGATATCATCATATCATGATGTGCTTTAAGAATGCATATTGTTCTCAATTGATCTACTACTATCAAATCACCCTTGTCAATTTTCCCAGATGCTCATGAACCATAAGCCTTACACCAAATAAAAACACACAGATTTTTAAAGTCGCTCAGAAACAAGGTCTCCACATGCGGAGTCAATGCTGGGTACATCACCTGAGGCCCCACTGGCAGGAGTCTTGTGCTATAAACAACAATTGCTATACTAGGAAAGAAGAAAGAAGGAATACAAATTGACTAATTTACCTGGCATACAGAAATAGCAGTTGCTCGAGCCCGATCCAAGGGTGAGGTATAAACAGTGTTGAATCTAACCCCTTGTGACTTCAAGAAAACCGCCAAAGCTCTCGCTTGCCGCTTCCCATTCGGCGTCAGTGCCGATTCAGGGCACCTCCCAGCAATCAAATCAGGCCTCAGATTCATGTGGCACTCCCCGTGACAAATCAAATACACCTCCGTCACCGTCCGATCCTCGTCCACCCCTTCCGACGAGAACCTCCGAGGGAATTGCGGAGACAATACATGGTACGGGTCCCACACCTTGATCGACGGCCCGATTCGCGGAGTCCCGAGAGACGACAACTGAGGGGACAGTGGCGATGCTGAGGCGTGGCAAGGTAACATTTCGGGT
This sequence comes from Ilex asprella, assembly GCA_023539305.1. Lineage (NCBI taxonomy): Eukaryota > Viridiplantae > Streptophyta > Magnoliopsida > Aquifoliales > Aquifoliaceae > Ilex > Ilex asprella. Next base: position 33,955,341 of record CM042190.1, read on the forward strand.
TCTTGTTGTAAGACCTTCTTAACCAAATTGTCATCACTCAGTTCTCTTCTCTGGTTTTCGACATTATCGTCATCTTCGTCAGCTTCCTCATCATCATCATCATCTTCTTCTTCTTCTTCTTCTTCTTGGGATACTTGTGCGGACTGTGAAGCACCCATTTAAAGCTGAAATCTTACTCAGATCTCTCCGATCTACGCATATTTCAATAGCAAATACAATGATCTTGAATTTAACTAATACGGTTGAACAATTGTGACTGTGACACAGTATAAACAAAGGTTAGTGAAAACAATGACGCTTGAAAAATGGGTAATTGGAATGGATCGGTAGCCTTTGATGTCAGTATGAATGGAGATGAGTCAGATCTGGAGGGGGTGGGGAATAGATCTGGACCGTGGCGTTATTTCCCCCTCTCTCTCTCTCTCTCTCTCTCTAATCTCTCTCATATTTTTCTGTCTGCTCGTGTCTGTATGTGGTTATTTCTGTCGGATTGGACCGAGGACCGAATCTAATTAAAACTGGAAAGAGATTCATTCGCCCATGTTTACAGCTTCCTGCTTATTTGTGATGAGGTGATGTTTTTGGTGTGAGGAACCATCACTGTTTTAGGAGTAAAGTAGTTTCATCCAAGTTGAAAATTTGATTGTGATTTAGAAGTTGGTATAATTTTTTAAATTTATTTAAGTAAAAGTATAAGTTAAAAATTTATTTGGGATAAAGTGTATATTTTTTAGAAATATCATTATTGTCATCCGTAAATAATATATGGATGAAAACTCTTTTGTATTCTATCCTTTTTATACGTGTGATCAGTTTATGTGTGTGTGATTAGTTTGTATATGTGTGTGTGTGTGAGCAGTTTACATATTTATAAATATGTAAAGATTACATATTTGTTTCTTAAAACAACTGTCAATAGATGCATAAATCTCTCACAAAACTCTTCATTCAAAATTCAAAAATTAAAAAAGATAACAAATATGTAATCTTTATATATTCGTTTCCTAAAATAACTGTCAATCATGGTTGCATAAAATAAGGAAGGGTGTTTAAGTAAAAAAGATTTTAATTCATTTGAATTTTGTACATAAACATAAAAAGTTTTATAAAAATTATACTTAATAAAATAAACTACTTATCCATACACTTTTGGCTAAATAAGTATAAAAAATTGTACCAACACCTAAAAAACCCTTACAAAAATGAATAATTTTGATTATCCCTGTTTTATATACACTCATGAATTACTGGAGACGTACGTAATCTTACTTGTAATTGAATGGACCTTATGGAGTAGGATTTGTATCTGAGACCCTCAAAATCATCACAATTGATTTTAAAATTACACAAATAATCGAAGACCTTAAATTTCATTATGAAATAAGATCAAGAGATTTCAAAGAAGAATAGTAATTAAGAATTTTAACGAAATATCAAATAAAATATACCTTAAGAAGTTATACCAACACTATCCAAGTTATGACTATCTAGCCTTGGGATAACTCGGACCAAACTAGTTGGCCCGACCAAAAATATGTACAGATATTTGATTTTCGGTCTTTTATAACCCTAATAATGGTTTTGTCGATGAATAATACTACACTGACCAAATTTTGGGACCAAATTTAGAGTTCAAATGACATGGCAGTTGAGTTGGGCTTTTTTGTTTGGTGCAAAGTCATTTGGGTCCCAATAAAAACATCAAATAATATGTTGCCATGTCATTTGGGCTCTAAATTTGGTTCCAAAATTTGGTCAGTGTAACATTACTCTTTGTCGATATCAGAGGAAAAACAAAAACGAATTTTTGCCTTGGTCTGTGTGCGCTGTCTGAAAATGAAAATTTTATATTTTCCTTTGTCATGGGGTTAGCTTCCGGCCAAAATGGGCTCCAATTACCTAGAATAAACTTGTTGCGGTTCGGTAGAATAAGCAGATTCAGGGGTGGGTATGAGACAAGGTGGCCCAGCACAAAAAAGGGTTTGGTATGGACACCTTGGCAGAGAAAGAAAAGGGGGCAGGGTAGGCCTGGGTCAATATAGTTTAGCATATGGGCTAGCCCATTTTTAAAAACTCTACTTTTTTTTTTGCATAAGAAACTCTACTTCATTGGAGCCTTACATACATCGATCTGGCTTCTACTAGACTAACAAGAATCGGACTGTATTATTTAATCATCATAATCAGTAAATCACTCTAAGAAATAAACGAACTTGTGTATCAACCTGTCATTAATTCCATTTTGGGGCTGTTTGAGCTTGAGTTTTTCTCGACCTACAATATCTAATCAAATTATAAGTTATAATATTTGGTGGAACATTTCTGAGAATTAAAAAGGAGTAGACACGAGTCCTCAACATGAGGAATGTGGGTGTTCCCTCAAGTGACATGTGTCCTTGACATGAGCGACTCTCAACTATATTTACGAGTGACACGTGTCCTCAGCGTAAAAGTACGTCAGACATTGTGTAGATTGACACGTGTCCTTGGCTTATATTTCTTAGGGCTCTCCACGATTGAAGCATGTCCTTTGCATTAGCAAACCTAGAGCATTGCCATGGTGACATGTGTCTTTGGCGTGCCTAACGCCCCGAGGTCCCTTACTAGAGACGTCACCTTAGCTCCGTAACCCCGGAGATATGTATTGCGGGATTGACGATTATCGTTACTTGAAGTCAAAATTGGTCAATAATCATTGGCCCACCTACCCAAAATAGTCAGAATGGTAAAAAGAACAGGTGAATGACCAATAATAGTGATGCACAAGGTGCGAGCACAGAATTGAGAGTCAATGGACAACTGCATTTGTACGCCTTATGCATGAACAACCACCACAAGGAAACATTAAATAATCATTCGGAAGGATGGAACACATTTATTGCTCAGCGGATTCCAGGAGAAGAGTATTAAATACTCGAGGATCTGAGCATTAAATGTAAAGACTCCTTTCCACATGACAAAGGAGACACTTTGCCCAAGAACTATGCTCTACAGGTTGCCTTCCTAATGGGTCAATAAGGGGCTTCCTCTCCAGGGAACCCACTTGTTCATAATGATTAACTCTATGGAGGTATAAATAACTTTCATAAATTCGAAATAAAGGTATGCACACTCTCATCCAAGCAATAGTACAGTGAATTCCTATCCCTCTCTCACATACTGACTTAATCGTCGAAGGGATCACACCAAAAAATACTCCGACGCCCTTCTAACTTTCCTTTTTGAGTGACAGAGTTCATTTCAATACACCGGGATCGTTCGAATTGCAGCAAAAGTAATTCATCACTACTCCTTACACCATCTTTCACATCCATTTGCCACAGAACCTTTAACTTTTCAAACAAGACTTGTATTCACCAAGAGAGAAATTTGTCTATTCATTTATTGTGTAAGAATCAACGCACATAATGTTTAAAAATCAAGTTACAATTTTTGACAGTTTACTTACAATATAAAAGTGTCTAAATTAAAACTCTTAGGGGTTGTTTGGTACATGATTTTTTTTTTTTTGGGGGGGGGGGGATTATGGAACATGAGTTGGGGACTAAACCCCCTTAAACGATTAAACTCATATTAGGTAACTAAACATTAAATCTAGGATTTCAAATCCGGCCCAGTCATGTCCCGGTCATGAAACCTAAGTTCATTGGTTTCATGAAACCATGGGGGGTTTCATATGTGGATTTGGGGGTTTCACATTTAAATGACATTTATATCTCTCATATATCCATACTCAGGTTTGGATTAAATTAGTTAAGGGACAAAATAGTTATTTATATACAAATATATTATCATAATAATCATATATCCTTGGACATACCAAAAAATGGGTATGTACAACATTGAATGTTGAATCCCATATTTGAATCTCATCTTTGAGTCAAACCCAGGTTTGAACAAGTCATTCCAAAACCATCTTAAAAAACATACCAAACATGCCCTTAAAATTATGTTTAATTATAAAA
>CM042190.1:33974502-33986885 GCA_023539305.1 Ilex asprella
CCTAATCTGAATCTATAATTTCCAGTCCAATATTCAAAATCATCAATCTTATGTTTTAAAATATGTTCATAATTCATAAAGAATGTAATACATGATTTCAAAATAAATTTGAAAAGATTCGACTGATCCGGAAATTGAAAATCCCTATCCTGCACTGCTTTTTGATCTGAAATAGCTAAAAAACGATATTATTTTTCAATAAAATTTCACACACATACTCAATTAACTTACCTAAGAATGAATATAAAATTTATTTTCTCCAAATCACCCTAAAACTGGGTCAAATTGGCCACGGAGGCCAAAATAGTCATTTATATGCCTTAAGTGCATAAATTTCTGCTTAACTACCCTACTTTGCCCACCTAGTTCTCCTACTACAGCATACCATATTCTTTGATTTTAACATCCACATACTCCTTAGATAACCTAGTATCAATCCCTTTTAGACCCAAGCTTTGAATTGAATTCTAACACCATCAAATCATTGGTCAAAGTTAGCTAAAAATTATTTTTTTACACACATGGGCAAACCTGCAACTGCCCGTTTCATCTCTCAAATGACCAAAAAATCCAATTTCGAGGCCATAAATGGATTCCTTAACCCTAAATTAGCTAGACTCAAACCTCCTTTCAAAGCTTAATCAAGTTTATAAAAAATCAAAATTTTAAAATTCAAACCCATAAGGATTTCTTCATCCCATCACTACACACCATGGCAACCCATAAAAATAGTCCCAAACCACTCTGCAACAACCCAAAAACACAATTCAAGATTCAATTGAAGAAGAAAAGTTTGTTTTCTACGAGACCCGTTTCATGAAAACCTAAAATCTGAAACTTTAAAACTCAAATTCGAGCATAACCACTAACCCAAATAAAAAATTAACAAGACCAATGAATTCCTAGCATCCAAATTAGGCTAGAGGCACACCTTTGAATGTTCGAATAAGCCTCCAAAGCAAACCCAAAAATTCAAACGAAGGTTTTCTGTCTCTACCTTCTCTCCTCTGTTTCTTTCTCTGCAAATGAATTCTATCCATTCCAAGCTATGAAAGACTCGTCAGCACCTCTTCAAAACCTTCTAGAGTGTTGGAGAGAGACATGGAGTCTCCTGCTGCTGCTAGGCAACTGCTTGGAAGAAATGTCATGCAATGGCATTTCTCTAAATACCTTGAATCCGAAAATTAATTTAATTTTGAATTTAATTTTTTTTATATTAAAATATGCATCATAAACATATTTTACTAACTTTTAATATCCATGTATTACGTATGTATGCTCGGGTTTCATAAATATAGTCTTTCGTCTTCTTACCCGATACTTTGCGGGAGAATTTTTTCTTGGCCTACCCTACCCAATCAGGTGTAGTGTTCCTATCCAACTTCTTACCCGATTAATCGGTGCCCCAAAGTGTCTTATGGATGGTAGAATTGATTAATAGAAAAAAAATTCAAATTTCTTTTTCAGGCCCCGTTTGGTAACGTTTTCGTTTTTTTTTAGAGTAAACAATAAAAAAAAAAACTTGTTTGATAACCGATTTTTTTTTCTGACAACGTTTTGTAAACCAAGACAATTTTCAAAAAAAAAAAAAAAAGACGTTTTCAATTTTCTTTTTTTTTTTTTATTTTTAAAAAACGAAAAATAGAAACGTTATCAAACATTTGATCAATATACAACCCAAAGCCGAGTCAGGTGACAATTACAAAGTACAACTGCTCCAACCATGTTTAGCAAATTGTGGGGCTATGCCAAAACCACCCACTTGAGCAAGACTTGTAGATCACTAGGAGGAAGAAATTCAAAAAAAACCTCTTGCAATACTGGCCATGTCCTTGGCTCCCATTCCCATGAATCAGATAGTGCTTAAGTTGGGTTGAATTTCCAATCTTCGAGCCTCAACACTGAAATTCATCTCGAGGCCAGGGTACGTAGTGACGTCTTTTGCTGGGCCTTTGAAGGCAATATCATTTGGTCTCTTAGCCTAGATAAAAATGGAAACTCAAAAACAGTCTATAACCTCATTAGGTAGACACATGCTAAGGTCAAGAATGTAGACATCATTTAGTACAAAAACAAATTTGACTGTGTCTACAATCTTAGCAGTTGAGAATGTCAAACACATTACTGAATTGGCCAAAGCTAGTTGGGTTGTAACCGCTCTGTATAGCTTTATATGCACATTACTAGGGTCTATAGTAACTCGAGAGTTTTGGTACATTTTATAACTAGACATTTAGTCACAATCCTTTAAACTTGTTAAGAAGTAAAATGTTTTGTCGTTTGATATGTAATCTCATGTGTTTGTTGTGTTTGATTATTGCTCATTACCTGTTCGATATATTATTTTTGTGAGCGTATCTATGTGTTTGGTTAAGATTTTGAATATATCTAAAATTTTATTTTAAAATCACATTATTCTCAAAGATCTCTCTCGAAAAGGAATTCAATTGAGAAACAATTATCACTACTTTTTCTTGCGAGCATAGTTCCCGGAGAAAGAATTGGATCTCAATGCCAACACAAATTAAAAATTCAAGTATAACCACTGTGATAGTAGCGATGACGCAATACGTTTCAGAGTTGGGGATGGTTTGGTGTTGATGTAGATGCATTTTGGAGCTGTCGGAGTTATTTTTGTGTTGAGACAAAAAAAAAAAAGGAATTATTTTTGTGGTTGATTTTAATTTTCAGTTAACAAAAAAGTAATGAGTAGTTGGATCATTTTATTATTATTATCGTTAACAGAGTTTATTGTGTTTTTAGTGCAACAACTATGAGAGAGGATTATGTGCTATTTTGAGATCTCGAGGAGCTTATGTGTAACTAGGGTAAACTTCGAGGGTTTTAAAATGAAGTTTCCCTACACTATAAAATGTCTCTTGTTCGACCACCGGCACAGAGGAAACCCTAACTAACATTAGGGTTTACTAAGAGCAAGAAATCCTAGCTCTCGGTCCTCTCTTCCCGAAGGGATGGCGTGCACCATTGACTTCAGGTGTCTAGATGAAGGGTTCGGCGGAAAGACGTACAAGCGAAAGAGATCCGAAGAAGCTGAAAAACAACTCAACCAATCAACGCAAGATGGTAACTCCTCCATGGACGTCGACGCCATCGAAGGGACAAGCCCACCTCCATCGAAGAGACAAGCCGTGCCTGCCTCTGATGATCCCAACAAGCCCGTTTTCGGAAAGCCCACATACGACGGCGTAATTGCCGGAAAAGTCTCTGGCCGGAAGTGGAAGCAGCCTCGCAACCACCGAGCCTCAGCCGTGAACGTGAGCCGAAAGCCTACGACTTTCGAGCAAAGAATGAAGGAGAAGGAGATAAAGAAGGCGTACAAGGAGAGGATGACTGAGCTGAAGGAAGAAATTAGGCAGAACAAAATTGAGAAGAGGAAGAAGAGAGAAGAGAGGGAGAAGAGGAAGAAGGAGAATATTCTGAGGTCTGGGACTAAGCTTCAGAAGATCACTAATCCCAAGACTCTTAAGAAGATTGCCAAGTCTAAAGACAGGAAGCAGCTCAAGGTTGTTCCTGATGATTTGCTGAAGAGTAAGAAGTAATCTATCCTTGTTTTCGAATATAACATATTAAATTTTGTTGTTTTTGAGTTGTAATGGAATATTATGAGTTTTTGAATTTGTTATGCGAAAGATCTGTATTTAGGCGATTCTCCATATGTTTGATTGCATTATTGTTGTTTCTTATGACCATTACCTGCAAAAAATTGCTTCTGTGGATGCAATTAGATAATGTACTGGCTAAAAAAAAAGATGCTATATATCTTTTGATTTCTGCCATCCACAGAATTGATTGAATGTTTTGCAAATCAGACTAGAATGAAATTGTAAGCGAAATTGATGGTTTCACTGTTATCAAATGGTATGAAATTTACAGAATGAATTCTGTGAGCAAAATATTATGAAGCAAATGAATTATTCCACATAGAAATAGCTGCTTTCATTGCTTCAGCAAAACATATAATCAGTGAAAGCAGAGAATTAACTTTTAGTTCACTGAGGGCTGGTATTATATTAGATGCTATAGGAGGTCTTAGTACATTGACATCAAAAAGTGAAGGTGGTTGTGGTGTTTCTTGCATCTCTATGGTGCAGATACGGGTAATTATAGGTATTGATAAACCACTTCTCTGCATGCAGAAGTAATGTTGCGTACATCTTGCCCTCCTTAAGCCTCGCAATGGCAGGAACCTTGTGCACTGGGTACGTCTTTTATAAATTATAAAAAGCTCTCTTTCTCTCCGGGGATTTTCCTGTTATTTCTTCTTTTTTCTCAAGAGGAAAGAATCCATTAGGCTTTAATGGTAAAGTGTATTAGGTGGTACCCTATATTGTTTGCTTTGAGTTTCTGTAGGACTTTGAAAACTCTTCACTCTTCAGAGAGTTGGATATATGGCATTAGTGTGTATGGTGTGGTTTGGCACATATGAAATGGAATAATTAGGTACAACCAAGAGCCTAAACCACACATGAAATGGAATAATTATCCTTCAGCTTGCGAGCTTTGACATATTTGTATTTTGGCGTTCAATGGCTTAGGTTAACCACTGAATTGCCTGTAGTGAGGACTTTAACATCGTTAAATGGGCCCATTCAACAACAATTGGATAATGACAAAATTATGAAGGATCTGTGATTCTGTATTCCGTAGTTCCTTGATTTTGGTTCAGGCATTCTTGAATCCTTGCCTTGGAATATGTATGCATGGAAGAAAATGGATTGATTATTGGTGCAATTTGAACCATTATCGGAGATTAATCTTGGTTTCGGTGGATCACTACTCTTGGCATACGAAATAGAAGTTTCACTAAGTGGATTGTTAGGAAATCTCGAATTAAGGGTGTTTGTTTCTTATTTGGTGTAGTGTTTTATGTATTTGTTTTCATGAATCTTGTGGATTCTAAGTCGATGAGCTGTTTTTGCTCCCCCAAAAAAAATGTTGATGAGCTCTAAGGTTGGTTGTGGACCACTTATCATGTTTCTGAGTTTCACCAAAACTTTCTTTCTTAGATAAAGAATCGAGAAAGAGACTCTTGATTTATAGTGGAGTGTTTGGCTGGATGTCTTCAGAGTTTTTATTGCATTGCATAAATGTAAAAAGGGCACACATATTCACATAGAGAGAGTGAAGTAGGAATTTTTGTTGTCATCGACTGTTGAAAAACTGATGGCTCAAAACATTTTTAATCTTCAATTCCCACAGTGTCAGCATTCATGGACGGCTCGAAAGATTAGTTTCCTGTGGCTCCAAGGCAATATGAATTCGTTGATCCCAATTCATTACTTTTAGTATTGATTCCAATTGTGTCATTTCACCACTGTTACTAATAGGTTTAAGATGATTGATCAGCTGCCCTTTCTGCATATTACTTCCATATGACTAATAGTTTAATGTTCCATTATGCACTCTTACGTTGCACAGAACATGGTGCATTCCTTGATGAGTTGTGTATCATAGGATTAATTAACGTCCAAAGCTGTAAAGTAACTATCTACTACATCAGGACTGTGCAATGGCTTTTTTATACGACTTTTTCAGTAACAACTATTCATTGCAGTATAGTACCTAACATGAATCAAACTCCTAGATCCGGTGTAAAAATGACGTTCGTATTTCAACGTGTTTGACCAGAGTGCTGGGGTGGTTTCCCATTTATCGCTTGTCTAGACCCAAAAGTTTCTTCATTTAGATGCCTGACTTTCACATTTCCTTTTAGGTCCAAACTTCTGCACCAAGCTATATAATTAACTAGCCACCAAAATATAAACTATACACAGAAAATACTTAAAAAAGAGAAGAGGATTTTGTTTATGGACATGGTTTTCCTCTAGTAAACTCCCTTCTGATAAGGGTGCTCGCAGAATTCTCCTCCAAGAACATCACAAGCCTCTCTGAGCAATACACTGTAAAACAGTATTATGTTTAGCGCCTTTCTGAACTTACGGAATCTAATCCCTGGCAATACAATACTTATACACTAATTTTGAGCCCTTACGTGTTTTTGGTTCAGTATACTCGAGATATCACAGTTGAAACGAATGACAAAAACAAGAGTAAGAACGTAGTCTCTATATTCTAATGAAGGTTAATGTGCAAAGACCTCACTCCAAAAGATCAATGACTATTCGACCTCAAACTGTCTATCACCAGCCTGTACATGTTTGCAAAGAACAATCAATCTTGAATGCTCACCATAGCATTGATTTTAAATAAAAACATTGGAAATTAATAAAATCTGATACATGAAACAGTACCAGAACAGCATTTTCTGAATTTCCCAAGGCCTCATCTTTCCATAACCCACACTGAATCCTATCCAACAACACGCATCTGGTGAGTTACAGCAAGTTTCTTTTCTCCTATGCAGGTTGAGTCTAAAGATGCCACTTAAACATACCAGGACCACATGGCACCATTGTTTGAAATGACACGAAAGCAGTGGCAAGGCAAATTCAGAGAATCCCCGCCAAGGAAACCTATCTCGTGGTAGATTCCATATAGAATGAATATACCCGGCTGGTTCTGCTCTCAACCAATCATCACGGGAATACAAAAAGGCACCAACACAGAATTTGGGTTACACCTCGGATTTTGAGGAATGTCTTACGCATACCAGATCATCCAATTTATTGCCATCCATTTTGTAAAGAGAAACACCTTCCATCTGAACGTAATGATCCTGTGCCTCCTTTCTTAGGCTAACAAAAGGCATGACTTCCCATTTGCTGTAATTTGAGTACTTCCTGATACCACTCATGTCTGGAGATCCAGAGATAGCCCCACTGCTGTGGGGACCCACATTGCCCCAAACTTTACAGCTTCCAAATTGTCCCAACTGACCATCTTGGCCAGCTTTACTCCTCTTCAAGTGCAAGGCAGCTGCATGAGCTCTTCTTATCATTTCTCGGCTTGGCACATCTGACCAGTCTTGCTTCCTTTCTGCTCTCATGGGAGAATGGATCCTAATAACCTGAAAGTTACAGACTACAAATTAAACATGAACCCTGTATCTGAGTGACAGAATGTGTATGTACATATCAAAAATACAATCTTCCTGCTCCCACGGGGAAAAAATTTATGAACGAGAACAAAATCTTTTTCTCAAGAGGGGAAAAAAATTTTACACCAAGGCATTCCAGGAGTTGGTAGTATGCCCTTCCTTGCAGTGGATTATGCCCTTTCCTTGGTGGAGAAAAATATCGTGTCCTGCACGAACACCAAGGCCAGCAATTAGCAATCCCAGAGGAAGATTGAGAGATGAAAGCTAGAAAGAGCCTTTTCTCATTTTGGTATGAGTAAATTACTAATTAACAAGCTCCATAAGAAGATGAAACAGAGATAAATTAGGAGAGCACCAAAGTTATGACTTATGTGCAATACTTCAAGTTCAGTACAAATATCAAGAACCTATAGAACGTCCAGAAAACAAGAAAGCACAATCGAGAACTGAACTGACCATTCAGTATACCCTGGATCAACTGTGAAACCATATATGTCCACAATGTCACACATTGAAAGTGCTAGTTCTATAGATTTCATTCCAGTTCCTTTGGCACCTCTGCGTAGTACGATACCTTGGAAGAGATAAACAGGATTTGGAATACTCTGCAACATATACAAATAACAATACACCTGTTATGCCTTTTAAGAGAGACTTTGGGTGATGCTTTCTGAAGTTAAAAATTTGGCACGCCTGTGAGGAATAGGCCGTCCAAACGACACTGGTCATCATGAGCACCTTACTATAATAAGTTAACAATGCTTTAAAATTGGGGAAAAAAGAACCTTCAACAAACAACATACACACACACACCCCACACCCAAAAAGAGGAGAGAGAGAGAGTCCACTGGACTGCAGAAAAGAAACAACAGAGAGAGAGTGGGGGAAAGGAAGTGAACAAGTATCAAATTTGTAAACAACAAAAATGGTGTGTCAAGCAAGCAACGGCACAGATAAAAATCATTGAGAGCACAAAAGATAAAACATCATGCTCATGATCTGGCAGCAGACCCTACAAATCTTGCCCTCCTTCTTCAGGTATGTGAACACTATGGCCAAACTCATCTCAAATATTCTTCTAATTATATCACAAAGGTAATGATAATAATAACTACACTGTCCATCATCGAGGTAAGACTCACCTTTATCATTGCATTGAAGTCTCTGTGAGTCACACTCTTGATAATAAGTACTTCATCAGCTGCAGAAGGAAAATTTAGTGAGTATGGACATAAATTTGTATTGTGATAACAAGAATGTTTTAAAAAACAGTGCTATTTCATCTGTAGAAGAGGCCAGGACAAATCAACAAAAATTTTCAACTTAATGAAAAATGATAAATAGAACTAAAGAAGATGATTAAGAATGATGTTTTTGTCCTATATGATAAACACAAAACCCATAAGTCATCATATCACTTCCCCTGATTAGCAATTATGTCATATTCAATTGGCTTCCCAGTTCAAAAAAAAAAAAACTGGCATCCAAGATCTAGATTTCCTTCAAACGGTGTCCGAAAAAAACTCTATATAGAAAATCTGCATGGGGGAGATAGACAAGTATGAAGGAACTTACTACACCGACAAATGTCTACATTGCCCACAGAAGGCTGACGCGAATAAGTGGCCATGAAGCATCCCATATTTCATGATAAATCAAAACACATGCAAAAACAACTATGGACACCAATACAATTTAGTTACCAAGTTAACATTGAAACTAAAAGTCAGATAGCAAAATTTTTCATCATTGAACTTCATAGAGAAGAAGAGAAGGAAAGAAAGAAAAGGGGGGGGGGGTGGACAAAGAAGAAAAGGAATACAGCATACAGGAAGTGTTTGAACAGTAAAATGGATAATAACATGAATTTACCTGATCCACTAAGAATTTTAACCATGTTACGTGCAGCACCTCTTACGACTAGGCGGAAATCCCTCTTCAGACCAACATACTTTGCATATTTCTGCACAGTATCCGTAAAGACCAAGTAGATTAATTGTCCCATATCTTACACACCAACAAACCTCCAAGCAACAAAAAAGAAAAAATGCCATAATCTGAAATCCACATGACCATAGGAAAAAGGAGGAGAAGAACATAATGGTGCAAGGCAATGACATCGGCCATCGATTATGAGGGCACCAATACATGTCAGTCGCAACGTCGAAGAACACTATTGGGCAATACATTGCAATTCAATGACGATATGATGGGAATAGTGTTAAGAGTTGGATAAATATTGTAGATTTATTTCAACAATAGTTAGTAGTTATCTTTTACTATTGCAGTTAGATTAGGAATCTTTATTTATGGTTTTGGTATCCCTACACAAAGGGGCTGATGCAATTATTTTTGATAGACTTTGATTATTGAATTATTGAGAGTATCCTTCTTGCCCTAAATCTAATCTTCTTTCTCTTCTCATCACCTTCTTCTTCTTCTCTTATTCTCTTATCATCTCCAAATTCCTTATTCAATCTATATCACGATGACTTAGCTGAGTCAATCGAGACATGCCTAAGTTCACCATAAGTCTAGTGAGACTTGTGATTTACACAAAGCTGGAACGGAAAAAGCCAAGTAGGATACGACTCCGATGATTCATTCAGGACTTGAACCACATCTTAGAATCAAGATGGTCATTGAAACTCGGGGTATCTTAGATACTTCATTAGTAAACTACTGGTGTAGTATCTCCAATATAAACGAGATACGTGTAGAGAAAGACCATACCAGAATGAAAGCAGCAAAAATGATGATTTCAAAGACAAGTGATCTTCACAGTCGTTTCCAATGTGAAAACAAAGAACAAAAGCACAAATTCACCTCAGTAACTGGGGCCTCATTGTCTCGTATAACTGCATCGTGACTATCAATTTCTTTTCCGAACTCTGTCTTTAAGAGATCTCCAGAATTCCCGACAACAGCACATGTCCGAAATTGGCGGGGGTGGAAGGGTGGCTTTGCTGGCAAAATTAAGTTAAGGTTCTCCTCACAGAGAGACCGATTGTAGCATTTATCTGCACCTCTGCAACCATAAAAAGAAGTAACATAAAAAAAAATAATTGGTTAGTAATCCCTATTGTTAATTCATTAAACTACATAAAATCAATTAAAAAATTGAAAATTTTAATATGAAGAAACTAAAAAAAAGATGGCAGGAGCCTACAATTGTGCAATCCTTTTTGCAGCATAGTCTAACCATCCATCTGGGCGAGTATCTAGATATTCTCTTGTCAATACTGTAGTCATGTTACGATACTGCATTTCAAACAATCTCAGTTTACATCTAGAAGTTCAGAGACAACTTCTTTGAAGGATAGCAACGCAAACTAACCTGTTCCCAGAGTAAAATTGCCTCACAAACATCATAACTGTATTCCAACTTTTCATAGATCTTAAACTGTTCATTATACTGAAAGTACAGAGAAAAAAAAAATTAGGTTAATGCAGAAGTGCATCAAAAAAACGAGATAGAAAGAATTGAGAATTCAAAGAAGAGCCGGACCCAAGTGCTGTTAGTGCCCTCTGGAAACTTGAGAATCAAATTACAGTGGTCAATAATTTTTGCGGTAAGTCCAAGCCCTCTGTTCGCCTACAAGCAAATTCCAAGGCTTGTAAAAGGTCAAAGAAGTGAAGAATAAATTGATTCATAACAGAGAATACATCACAAAAGTGCATGTGCAGTCTCCCTACCATAGGTGACAGAATTTGTGCAGTGAAAATGCAGTTTCCCTATATTTCAACTAGAATGAAGTGTAAATGCACATTCCCATTTTTAGTGGATTTAACAAATATGCGCACAACAAACTAACAAAAATTCAAACATTGAAAAGTCGGTTCAGATCTAATAGTAACCGACACATGGTTCATATGAAAAACTTAACTAGGCAACTCCATCTGAACCATGAAATTAAGAATTGGAAATTAAGTATATTTATACATGTAGATAGGCAAAAGAAGAAATGAGATGCTTACTACGCATTGCTGAACACTGGACTGGAATTGATATAAGATCTCAACTTCCTCTCTGTTGACAGTAACAAGGTTCTGGCTACCTGCAATGAAACGTATGGAAACATGTAATTCGAGGTAGGTATGACTGAGAATTCAATCTCTATAATTTCATAAAATTAGGGTTTGAGATTTTTTTTTCAGTACATAGGGTTTGAGATTTTAAGAAGTAAAGAAGTGGGGAAACTGACCGGTGAAGAAGGATGACTGGATGGCAAAAACGACGAGAGAGAAAATGGCGGCAGCGCAAACAAGTTGAAGCAGGGCAGGCCTCCTGGTTGTGTTGCTTGTCGATGAGTTCTTTAAAAGTCTCGTCATCATCGTCTGCCCAGAGAGAGAGAGAGACGGTGACAAGGACTTGCTTGGTGATCTGAGTTCCTGCCGAGTTGAAAAGCAGAGATCGCGCGTGATGTGCGTGCTGCAGCTAAGCTTTTATTTACGAGTAAATCACCGAAAACACCCATAACAATACGAGTTTGTTCAATTAAGCCTCGTAATTATATTAACTGTACAAATTAAGCCATACGTTTCAAATTTGGTAAGCCATATATTACCAAAAGTGGACCGGATATCGAATCGAAAGAAAGACCAGATTAATAGTTTATTAGTTCAACTGGTGGATTAACTAGTTCGATCTGTCGTATAAAAAAAATGAAAATATTACACCCAAATTCCTGAAATTCGTTCCTTAATTACTTATATCCTTGATATTTAAAATATTACATATAAATTTCTTAAAATTTGTATGTATAACACTTAGACTAGTTAATAAATTATACTCAGTACCTCTAAAATTTGTACAGCAATATTTAGACCTCTCAAGTTTAAATATTATACTTAGACAAAAATATTTTCAATTAAAGATAAAATATCAAATATTTTAAATTTTAAATTTTACAATCAAAATTCATATTTTTTTGCATCATTTATTAAAATAAAATCAAAAATAAAAGCCAAGTTTTTCTTAAAAAATTATAATTAGTATAAAATAATACTATCTATTGAAATAAAATTAAAAAATCAAAATAGTGTAAGTCATTCATAATAAAACATAAATTTTATAAAAAAAAAATCATGTTCTACTATGTCATTTATTGAAATAAAATCAAAAATCTAAATCTAAATTTTCTTTAAAAAATCATAATTAATATACAAATATACTATCTATTGGAATAAAATTAAAAAAGCAAACAAGTGGTCAAATTATAATAAACACAATATATTCTAACTTTAATTGGGATTAGTTGATAATTTAAACAACCAAATTAAATTTTAATAGATAATATAATTATATACTAATTACTAATTTTTAATTTTAATTTTATTTCAATAAATGTCATAATATAACTGA
>CM042190.1:33987285-33997535 GCA_023539305.1 Ilex asprella
GGGGGGGGAGAGAGAGAGAGTATTTGTAATCTAGTATTGCTTTAAAGCTTTCTTTCATCTAGACCATTCCAATAATACTACTGATTCAATATCTGTTTCACACAAGTTTAATGAGTTTTGCAACAATGAAGAACAACATACTTGAAACACGGAAGATGGGGGAGGACGTTTTTAGGAACTGATCGGTTAGACATGTAATGGTTGTCGTTTCGCAGATCAACCCATTAAATCGTGGATTGATCCGGTCACTTTTATTACTTGAAATCGATAAAAAGAAAAAACTAACAACATCAACTTGAAAGGCAATTATTGGGCCACAGGTAATCACATTCTCTGTTTAGAAGTATGGAAGTTAATTATCTCACCATGACAGATAGACTGGTGGTTAGTTAAATGAGATGAAAGACTACGCCGTGCAATCACATAAAATTTCAAAGGACAAATTGCAGATAAATCAATAATTCATTGAGAAGATGAACTGTAAACAAGATAAGAAGAATAGTTGGCAATACCTTCCTAGCAAGTCGCTTCCTTTGCTTGTCCCGATTCTTAATTTCATCCATAAATGGGGATAGTGCTTCAAGAGGCAATATCTCTGTGAGATCAATTTCACATAGCTGGAAAAAAAAAAGAGGAAACAAATGCTTATCTGTTACAAACAAAAATGTTACATATCACAAGTTACTTTTTTGATTGGCACCTGAAATGTTGTTGTTAAAGAAAAATGGCTTAGGTGACGATAGCGCCTCCTCATGGCCTCCGATTGTGTCACCGTCTCCAACTGTAAAATCTTTCCCTTGATTCTGCAAGTCCATAAGTTCTAATATATAAAAGATCACAGCAGAATATTCTCTCCGGTTAATGATCAGTCAAGAAGAGTACTTTCAGAAATAAATTAACCACCAACAATGCACCTTCTTATCTTAGACAAATGTCAGTTTATCCTGATGTTCAAAACTCAGAGCAATATGGTGAAACAAATGCCAAAAAGGGCAAGGTAGCATATGATCCCTTGCTCCAAACCATACATAAGCATACCAGATCACCCGGTGAGTTGCATAAAAAAACAATACCACTTTTAACACCCTAAAAATCACAAAAATACTACTCCCTCATTAATGTCAGACCGAAGGTGCATGATATTGGGAATCAACAATCCCCTCTGTGGAATGAACTTGGTGCTTTCAGTCCTGTCAAAATTCTTTTTTTTCATTGATTTGGTTTGTGTAAGCCTTCCTCAAATTGAACTGATCATTTGGATGCTAATTAGGAGTCCCAGTAAGAAAGAGGACAGACAAATAGTTTTGTTTGAAGGGCGAACAGTGGGATCCCATTTTCTGTATCTGTTAAGCCTCACAGCTATGTTTTTTCTTCTTTTGTTATCCGGGTTCTTCATGCCATGAAAACCAGCCAACCCAAACTAAAGCTCCACAACAAAGAAATGAGTAAGAGAGCTTTGTTTTATTTGAGATTGGGATTGGCCGAAGTAGTAGTACCAAAAAAACTACAATAAATCATAGGATTCTACGATGCACAGTTGCACAGGACAAGTATATGCAGACAAGCAGGTCCCTTTCTTCTATCTGGTCAAAACATAACATATATTACATAGTATATAAAGTTGAGTTTTTCCCAAACCTGCATGGAAGCCTGTCATAGCTCCCATAGTGGTGCAGAAGACACTTCACATTTAATGGATGAAGGATGAGGTGCTGACCATCAACTGCCTGAAATAGGCAAACAAGCAGAGCATTAACAATAGTGGGAAGCATGCCATTATGCACTACCATACACATGAGCAATGGAAATATAACAAAGTAGCTTCTAATAAGCCAATGACAGGTCACACACAATCATCAGCTTAGGATGACAAAGAGGCACGGACACTTCTAGCAAGTAGCAACACACTGTCTCCATGTCAAGAACTTGTCAGACACCAAAACATTTTAGGCACTCTTGGACATCTCCAACACTCTTTTTGGCTGTGTCCACACTAAGATAACACAACCTTAATCTTGGCCATGTGTTCAACCCTTCTTGGACACGCGATGATCTTTGATTAACAAAATTTAGAAGTCAGGTGTCACAATCTCGTAGCACACAAACAACATAGAGGTGCATAAAAAACATGTCACTTTGTTTTTTCTCCATCTAAATGAAAAGGAAGATACATAAAGATTTTACCAAAAGGGGCAGAGGGCTATGCCGGAAGAAAGGATCATTTCAATTTTGAATGCTCATTGGCCTCTATCTATACTGTATGGTCAGTTGTTCACAATTGCAATTAAAGATTTCTTGTTAAAGAAGATAAATACTATTAATTCATGAAGTGATAATTGGTCTATGGTATTAACCATCAGCATCCTAATTTTTTTTATATTTATCACGTTGGCATGTCTGTGTCCAGTTTATCGCATCCATACTTTCAAATGTACTTCTTAGGGAAACACAATAAAATATGATAGTTAACATGTCAACTCCTTATCCAACGATATTTCTGCCTTTGACAAAATGTTGATAAAGCCACATACAGCGAGACTCCTTAATGTGACAATTTTCACAGAGCTCAACAGTTGTCAAATCCTCTTGTTTGCCCAGACTAATAAATTAAATACTTTCTGATTCATGACTGAATAGTTTTGATTTTACTCATGACCAACAACTAACCATACCTTCATGCATCAAGCACACATATTTATAAAGACTAATAATCCATCAGACAGAACTGGCATACATATGCATCTAATTTGTCAGTCAAAAATACTATCATTCAAAAATATTAGTGCATTCCATATACATAGCAATAGAGCCTAAGCCAGTCTGAAGGTCATGCTTGGACTTGGGCTTGATGGTTTTCTTGGCTCTTGGGACTGCAGTATGCTGTTAGGTGAAGTATGTTCAAAATTTGCATGTATCATCAAAAATAAATAAATAAAAAAATAGAGCCTAACTTTAAATTTAAATAGAGTGAAAATTTTTTGAATGCCACAGTTTAATGATATTTCCTGGATGTGTAAGATTCCGTAACTGTCTTACCTAAATCATGAAAAAATATAGACAACTTGTAGCAAATCACCTGGTAGAAGTCATATGAGTCTTTGTCCTTTCTATCCCAAGAGCCATTAGAGTGTCTCTTCATACCAGAATATGAAGCCGACATAGATCCACCTTGGTCTTCCAAGGACTCAGCCACATCAGCAGTTAGATCCAAAGAAGGCTCTCCATCTCTCTTAGCTGGAGCTGGGCTTTCCAACCACTTTGATTTATCATCAAAACTAGTAGATAGACTTCCCCATACAAACTCACATGCTCCATGATCAGTATTAATAGCATTTTCAGTTGGAGGAGATCCATAAGAACTTGCATGACAATCACTATATTTACTATCCTTATTGCCGCTAGCAATCTGGTGCTCATTCCAATACTTCTTCCTCTGTTCTAGGTGCTCCATGGCAACACAGATATATGGCAGTTTCTCCAGGTCATCAACAAGCCCTGAATCTGCTCTGGCTAACCAACTATCAAGATCCGACATTGCTTCCCTAACTGACAAGTCCACATCTGATGTAAAAGTGAACTTGGAAAACGAATCATGGACTTCCTCATTTGCATCTATCCCTTGGTTATTTTTAAGAGACAATGTGAATGAATCTTTTTGACGGGTTAGAAGCATAAACTCTACAGGATCACCCACACAGTGCTGCCTAACATTCTCAACGTAAATGGTGTACAAATCCTTTGATGATATCATCATGAAACATAAAGGGCACTTCTTCCAGCATTCGTCTTTATGATTATCTTTATCCATCAGAAAGTACCGCAGAATGCATGGGAAACAAAAGATATGACCACAAGATGTAATCTGGGGACACAGCGGAGATTCTAGACATATTGGACATTGTACAGCAAATGGAGTGGAATACTTCACACATATGATATCCTCCCACTGTAACATTTTATCTGGATCCATCAACTCAGGAGCATAGTCTCCTGAATCTAAAACAACAAATTTGTAATTTGCTTGAAGGAACAAATCTTTGTTGTAAGGCTTTCTCTTCAGCTGTCTCCTTGGAGGAGGTGCCCTTGGCTGTGGACGAGAAATAGGATCATAATGAAAGTTCAGTAAGTGGTTACCATTAACCATCTGGTTTTTTCTTCCAGCAACAGGTGCAGTGCTCCCTTTATAACTGGTAGACCCAGAGGTCAGTTGACCACGTGGAAGAGGAATGGTCCTGCTCGATTTCCCTCTGTGTCGAGCAGATGCAGCCCCAGCATGACCAACATCCTCACACAGAGAATTTGTACCACCATTTGGGTGAGTCAAACTTTCCTTGCCATTTTGTCTCCCTGATTCATTCACCTAGAATTATGAAAAAAGGCATCATACTTAGTCTACAAAGAACAAAAATGTCACAGTCCAACAGCAACTTGTCCAATTCAATCAACATGGGCATTGTGAAAAGAAAAAACAAAAACTGCATTCATTGATATAGGAGGAGGTCAGCAAATAATACCTCTTTGGAAGATCCAACAGAATCATCTGTAGCCTGAGCCATTGTTCCTGGAAGGAATCACGATACAATAACTAAGTATTTCAAGCACCAATAAGCAGATCATATCCCCTCACACAAACTCACAACGATCAAATCAACAAGGAAATAAATATAAAAAGAGCTTTCAAGCTTCAACCAGACTTCATTTACCAACCAAAGCCATCTTACAGTTGCGCATCTCAACCACTAATTTCACTCTGCAATCGCAGATTTAGTCGCCTAACGGACAAGAAAACTAAAGAAATAAAAGTTCCAAATAAGCTGCCCCCAACAAATTACAAATACTTCCGTCAAAAAATCTAGGGTTTCTCGTTTCACTAAACAAACGGACTCACTATTTGCAAATCTTAGAGAACATACAGAATAGAAATCCTACCTGAGATATTGTCGGACGTCGCGACGGAGACGGAGATTCGAAGAGATCCAAAGGTCTGGGTTTGGGGAGAAAGAGAGAGTTCTGGTTGGGATTGGAGGAAGACGAGTCCATGATCTGAATTAGGGTGCTGAGAGGCGACCTGAGACGAAGAAGACGACGATGAAGCTAGATTCTGGGAGGGCAAGATGGACATGAAATTTTCCGAAATAACTGTGGGGAAGGTTCGTTGGTTCGCTCGTCGCTAGCTTTACAACTCTCGTGGGAATTCATATATTAGACACTCTATGCTGCGTTCTTCTTCGCCAGGCTAGGCGTATCCGAATATCTCGACGAAATCCTAAAATCAATGCCACGTCAAATTGCTCAACACCCCTGATCTTTTGGTTATTCATTTATGTGCCTTCTATCCTTTGTGCCAACTGCCAAGGCAAGCTTAGCTTTGTTTAAGTTTTATTTTTCGGATTAGCAATATTTTCTTGTAGTTTTAAGTTAGTGATTATGTTTGATCTGATGCATAAGCCCATTAAATGTTTTTGCGATGAAATATTAGACTCACCAAAAAATAGATAAATGATACATCATTAGTTTACCAATTTTGATCCCATATTTTTGGCGGTCTATACTTGTCTTTTCTTTTTTCTTTTTTATTTTTGGGTTTGAAGCCCATTAAATGACGAGTTCAACATCTTTCAGGATTTTTCACATTATTAAATAAAAAAATGTTATTTTGACCTAACTTGAAAATCTAATATAACATACCCATTAGATTGAAGGTAAGTTTCATCTAACACTGAAATTCTACTAATTCAATAATTGTATTGAATTAAATTCTTAATTAAGACGGTATTTGATAATATTGAAAGTTGAATATTAAAAATTGTATAAGAGGCTTAAAACTATAGGAGAGGCTGCTCCTGCAATTAAGAACCTCTGATGTCATTTATTAAGTATTCCATTTTCCCCATAATTGAAAGCAATTCTAGTTCAGTGCACCAAACTTGTAAAACTAGTGAACTGGTCTGTTACCATCCTCCCCATAATACTCAATGTCCTCGCAGTGTTCCTGTTAGTTAGATTCAATAGCATATCTGAATGAGATTGGAGGAAGATCAATTCAAACTGTCAAAATATTATGTCTACAATTTCAGATACAAAATCTTAATTCAATTCTACCAAGCTCATCCATCTATCAAAAAACGAATAGGAAATGAAGAAATTATTATTATATAAGGTAGTTTTGTTTTGCACACAGCATATTCTTGTTGCATCTGACAACAAACACGAGGTGCCATTCGTTACGTGCAACGCAGGAGAACTTCTAACCAGGAGGTTATTCATTGAACTACACACAATGTTTCAAATACAATTATCTAGAGGCATGATGACTTATCAAAATTTGCTATGATCCTCGTCCAATGCCACATGCCCCAATCTTTCAGGCATCAAATACCATGGGTGAGAACATATGATCAAAGTCAATGACGAAAGTGCGGATCTCCATTGGAGCAAGTTCCACTATCAGCTTTACAGGATCAACAGCTCCTCCCCTAACCACCTTGGATTCTCCAGAAGAGCCTTCTACTTTCCACACCAATCTCTTTTTCTCCATCACTGACCTTTCTTGATTGGCAGATAAGCTCATCTCAGTCACTCTGAGGATCTAATATAATATAGAACCATATTATATTTTGCTGAGATTATTTAGTTAGGTCATGAATTCATTGTTTCTACGTTCTTGCCTGGGAACAGCCTTTTCAGTTCCACGTTTGTCATTGCAGAAAGATCTTTGTCCTCTCCAATCTTTGCATATTTCAAAAAATAAAACAACTGAAGTATGAAGAAACAGCTTTGAACAAATAAAGCAACTGAAGTATGAAGGAACATCTTACAGGTAAGAAATTAGGTTTTGATGAGTTCAACAAATAGAACCCAACCCCCCCCCCCAAAAAAAAAAAACATCAACTCTGAATCCAGTGCAGCACTATTTTTTTGTGATATTGGTTGAGCTCCACCACCAGTCTACCACAAAAAGAAATCCACATCTTGCAAATCAGTCTTAGGCTATTTCGAAAGCATAGCCACACGTTAAAGTAGAAAACAGCCACGTTTGTCTTGTCCACTCCTAGTTTGTGCTCTCTATAGATTTTTCGAATGCCTTTGACCCATTAGCAATTCTCAGTCATTTTTTTTTTTTGAAAGAGAAAACAGAAGTATGTCAACACAAATTTGGGAGGAACATGGAAAGGTAGAAACTTCAACTAGCATCAGATTGAAAACAACCGGCTGATAAGACCAGAGAAGAATTCTATTTCATGAAGCGGCAAACAATATGCAGGGAACTTGACAAAGTTTCCCTAGATTTAGAAACCAGCAGGAATTTGTCAAAAGTGGACTTATGCATCCCATGCAAGACAATAAGAGGTTGAGATAGTGTGACTGGCTTTGTTAAGTAATTATCATCAAAATTGCTAAAAGTTCTGAACAAGCATGAATGGGAGGAAAATTTATGATGACATTACATGAACTCTAGTTGACCAGAGCTAACGAGCTGCTTGACTGCACGCTGGATCTCTTCACTCTGGTCCCTCCACCAACGCTGGAAAAATGCCTGCAATATTCAAGAAAGTTTGGTTATATGACATCTGAAAACAGAACAGAACCCTCAGTACCACCGATTGGACATAAAGTCATGATGCTTGTGGGTACCGTTACACCTTAAATCATAAGACTGTATAATACTAATATCTTGTTGAACTAGCTGAGAAACAAGACATAAAGGACACTGCCCAGTGTTGGCCTCATCAACCAACTATGCTGCAAGGATTGGACCAGTTATGTGACGCCATATGCTGAACAACATCATTGCACTAAGCAAAGGCTACTAAGTGGCAAAAGATATGTCCATACAGACTGAGGTTTTTTCAGCTATAGTCATGTATCAAAGGGTATATGCAAATAGTCTTCCGGCAAAAATTCTATTGACAAGGGCATCATGTATACTTCAAAACTCCAATGAAAAAAGTTAACACTTGATGAGTTAAAAAGGATTCTGTTAATTGTGATAACTAGACATTTAGACAAAGAAGAGTGCCACCACCAGTTCAAAATCACTAACAATAACAAATGTGTTAGTAGAATGTAAAGCCGCTTGCCTTAAGAGAAGCTGCCAACATAAAATATATTTCGGTGATGATTTCAAAAGATACGTTGTTCAGATTGTGGCAATGCCTGTTTGAGAATAGAGTATATTCCCATTACCAAGATTATCACAAGAGTAGTTACATGATAGCCCAACCGCTAACAACAAGTAATCAATCAAAAAGAAGACAAGTCAATGGCTTAGACATCCTAACAACTACCAAACCATTATGTGAATTCACTTCACCCACTGATGATGTAATGGTGGTATTGCAATCAGTTCGACACAGGGACAATGATAGGAACATCAAGGCAATGCGAGCCAACTTTTTCTGAAGAACTTGTAAACTACAAGCTCCCTCAACTTCCTGGAGTCAATTAAAGAGAAAGATTCGAAACGCTTTGATCAAACTACAAATCATCCTACAAGAAATACATTATAAATCATCGCCAATAACTGGTTAAATTGCTTATATAAAAATGTATATCTCACCCTTAGAATTAAATAAATTTTCTGCTTAAGAAAGGAGCCAGTAGCCTAAAACAATAGAGGCACCATACGCATATTACAAGCACGGCAACATTATTTTTTGATACTTTTTAAGTTCTCATCGATAGACATGTCACTGAATAAAAAGGAGATTATAGGGTTTCTCCGTTTATGTTTTGTAAAGTCAAACTTCATACTCTATTCTTCTCATATGGAAACGAACTACACTCTCTTAATTACTTACTCTGATAATATTAGCTTCCTTGCTCAGAAATTACTGGAACGAGCATACATAGAACTGAAACAACAGAATCAAGTATTACGCCAGTAGCAATTATAGAAAGAGATAGAACATACTTGCCTGTTCAACATATACGAATTTCCTGCTCTTGTCAGCCAAAAGTGCAGGGATAAGCGAGTCCAAAACATTTCTCACGCATGCTCCCTACAGTTACGATTTAAATCATAGAAAAATGTCAGAGTTATTAAGGTATCAAATTAGAATCATTACGCATGAATTTGTGAGTATGAGTACGTGTGTGTGTGTGTGTGTGTGTGTGTGTCAGAGAGAGAGAGAGAGACCTGGATTGAGTTGTTAGAACCAACGCAGTACTGATCAACGGTCTTTAACCAGCCAACATCATCGTGTGTGTGGGGCACCAAATGAACGTTGAGTTTATCAGGGACGACACCTTGCCAAGTATTGTAAACCATACACTTGGATTCTGCGAATGAACCAATACTCGCAAAAAGAACCATTAACAAAAAGCCGTAATCCCCATTCGATCTTAGGAAGGGAAGGGATAGTGCTTCTGTGAGTGAGTGCAACTGCAAAGACGCTTCACTTCAACTTCATTCAAGGGAGAGTAATTGGTTTCTACTCGTAAAATTTTCAGAGAGAGAGGAGGTGTCGGAGTGATGAGGTTAAACCCCCCCCCCCCCATAGCAAGTTTTAATTTTAAAGCTTCTGTTTAATTTGTAGGAACGACATGCTTGCTGGGCTGTGGTTTTTGTCTTCTAATTGTTTGTGAGTGGAAATCTTTCTAAATTGATCTTTCCCTTTTCTTTTTTTTTTGTCAAGAAATTGGTCTTTCCTGCACTTTGGTTTTTTTGGTTTAAGTGTCAGCGTTCCCTTCGATATTATTCTTATTATATTTGTATAATTTACTCAGAAACGTAACTACCACAGACTGACCGTACATGTGATGGCATAGCATTAAATAAAAAAAAAACAACAACAATGGGAGTAAAAAAGTTGCACCAATTAGATAATGGTACAGATAGTATAATTTGGACTAAAATTAGAGTTCAAATGGTGTGAAAGTTACTTAATTCTAATAAATTAGTATTTTAACATTTAGGGTCTGTTTGGTATGTTTTTTGGGAGGGGTTTGGATTGAATTGTTCAAACCCATGTTTGGTATGTGCAGGGATATTACTATTATGATAATGTATTTGTATATAAATGTCTATATTGCCTTTAAATCAATTTAATCCAAACCCATATTTGTTTACGTTAAACATGAGTTTGGATACATATATGAGTAAATATGTGTCCTTATGGGTTAAATATATGATTAAATATTTTTTCCTAACTTAAGAAAAAAATAATGAATGTTGATAACATATAACTATTATTCATAACCATAATAAAACGTAATAAAGCATTAACCCAATAAGAAAGTGCAATTTT
>CM042190.1:33997935-34013834 GCA_023539305.1 Ilex asprella
AAAAAAAATAAAATGTATTCAACTTCAATCGAATATTTTTGGGCTTTACCCAATTTGTATATATGAGGTATATATGATATATAGGGGTATAAAGGTCATTTGTATACTAAACCCTCAAACCCACATATGAAACTCACCCCCTCCTTGGGTTTCATAAAACCCATGAATGAGGGTTTCATGACCGGGCCAAGACCGAGCCGGGTTTGAAATCCTATCCCTACTTGAGGCATACCAAACATGAGTTTAAGGGGGTTTACCCCTTAACCCATGTTCCCAAACCCCCATACCAAACACACCCTTAGTTACACATTTGATCTCACATTTCATCAATTTAGAATTTATGTGAAATGGGTGTCTATCGTATCAACAAATATAGAGTTAATGGGAAAGAAATTTTGTTTTTTTTTGTTTTTGTCGTTAAGCATAGAATAAGAAGACTATAAATATTTATACAAAAAAAGAAAAATAAAAAGTGAATTATAAATAACACTATCAAGTTAACTGCAGTGGTTTATGAGTCATGTGTTCTACTACTACTACGCCCAACAGGCTACTCATGGTGAAGGGGATGTAACTTTCGCTCGTTCAAATCGCCATCGCTCTCAACTCTCAGCACATCCAACTCCTTGGCTAAACTTCAAAGGAAGAACATGACCTGGCCCCCAAGTTTCGAAGTCTGGAGTGCACGTAACACTCTACCATCCACCCCTACAGCCTACCTTACAGCAGGAGCGGGGTTGAGTAAAATAATACTAATTCTTAATTTTATACCAACACTGTTTAAACATTCACTCCTATGTAACTCCAAATTCAACCACCAATCTAAACTATATATATCTAATTATCTATCTATCTTCCCACCTCTCTCTGAAAGAAACATATCAATTTTTCTGATTAAAAACACTTTATAAAACCCTTTAAAAATGATTTACTATATTTATTAAGCATATTTTGCACACGAGGTGGGGACAATCATCTCTCCTTTTTATACCAAAAAATTTAAACATGAAAATAACTCGCAGCTTTCCTTCCTTCCTCGGTATAAAGAACAGTATTGAAAATACAAGACTTGAAATTAAGTGTATTGTGATCAGACCACTGGTACCACTTCAATCACGGACAACTTCACAAAAGAACCAGTGATATTACATTTTTTTTTTCGAGTTTAACAATTTTCTTCCTTCGAAAAACGAGTTTACACCATTTAATTCAGCCATCATGGGAAGAACTTACATACAGAGAGGGGAGATGCCTGGGAAGTATGAGAATACATAACAATTTTCCCATCCACAAGTCATGAAACTTTCTTCTTTTAAGATCCACACATTTTTATGTAATCAAAGTCGATACAGAAGGTCCGGATTTCCATTGGAGCAAGTTCCACCTCCAGCTTTTCAGGATCAACAGGACCTCCCCTTGCAACGTTGGGCCCTCCTAAAGAGCCTTCTACTTTCCAAACTAGTCTTCTCTTCTCCATTTCAGCTCTTTCTTGATTGGCAGACAAATTCATCTCTGTTAACCTTCTAATCTGAAAAAAAAAATGGGGAATGAAATAAATATCAGTATGCATCACCCAAGGAAAAGACCACTACGGGGATATCCATCTATAGTTTTACCTTCTTGTTTGGGAATAGCCTTTTTAGTTCCACACTAGTCATTACAGAATAATCTTTATCCTCGCCCACCTTTGCAGATACCCCAACACCCACAGAAGCATGAAATTAGGTTCCATGGCAATAAATGTAGACTGGAAAGGCAAAAGCTTACAGCTATACAAAAACATAAACTTCAAGATCCATTAGCAACCATGAGTAAAAAAAAATGCCTTTTAAGGTAGGAGTGGGATGACTAAGAGAGAAATTAATCCTGAGCACGACTGTCATGAATGCTTTCTTTAGCACAGTTATCATTGAAGATAATCCACTACCACCACATCCAGGAACGAACACCCAACCAATTCAAAATTCCCTCGTTTCAACAGAATTTCCAAAGTAAAATCCTGCGTCTTTCAAGTTAGAGACAATATGATTTGACTTTTAGGTTAGAAAAAGGACCACAAATTTTCTAACAGTATCAGAAACTTGGACGGCATACACAGTAACAACACAAATAGTCGTAAAACCAGGGATTCTCTGCAAGCCATAGATGCGTTTATCAGAAAGAAGAAAGTCTTTTAATTTTTTGCCTTGATGACGAGTATGCTTCATTGAGCGCTTGAAGTCCAGCTTCAAGCGCTCAATGAAACTGTTAGTGGAAAGCAATTTAATTTCCAAACTGGTCCTCAGGTTTTTAGTTCACTAACGAGGTGTTGAGAAACTATTTTTAACGATGTAACCATAAAAGCTCTGTACATCATATGAAAATAAAATGGAAGTTAGAAGCTCAGACCTCATATAGGTGGGCTAACCGAAGGAGTACTTTCCCACTTTCAAGTTCCTGCAATCAGGAGAAAGAAGCAAATTCTATAAACTGATAAAGAGGGAGGAGCAAACCCAGCAGGAAACGGTAAGAGTACTATCAAAGGGAAATTCAGAACCACTATGCTCCAAATACTTGCATTTTGGTATTCCTGTACCTGGAGAGTTAGTACTGCAATATTGTTTGGTAAACTATAGGAAGGATCAATAGCTGAAAAGGTTGGGACATGAGAATTCATCCAATTATTTCCATCCTGCATTACAGGAAACAATCATCAAGTTATGCAGCATTTTTTGCACCAAGTCAATTTTCAGATAGATATTCTACCTGTTCTGTGAATGCTAAAAGAAGTGGAGAATAGATCTCTTGGCCAAATGTCCGACGCCACTTCGCCCCTTCTCCTAGAGGGTCAATTCTAAGATAAAATTTCCCTTGGGCCTGCAACACAACAGTAATGAAGATGAGTTGCACTGCTTCAATAAGCAAACTAAATCTCAAAGAGGGGAAATGTGAAAGGAAGGAAGATGAGGTAATTGATGATCAAATTCAATCCTAGTCAAACTATACAACTCAGCATTACTTTAATAACTTACAGTGAAAACTCAATTGGTCCTAGTTATATATCTATATTCTTAAGGCTTTTAGTGGTAGGAGCATAATCAAAAATGTGCAAGCACGAAACAGCACTATGTTGTAGTAGCAATATACTAGAATAGCTTATAGCTCCCAAAAACATAGGTCACTGGGAAAAAACACAAACAGCAGGCAATCTAGAATCGACTTGGAGATACTTTAGACAAGGGAGCCCGTCCATGATTGTTTAGCTTGCAGTTGAAGTGGAAGAAACTATTTCAGAACTTCCATAACCATCCCACCTAATTTATTTGATGATTTCAAAGAGATGCCCTTCTCAATCAACTTATTTTAAATCTTGCTTGTCTATATAATGACAATTTGGGCCTGCCTCTCCTTTGCCTCATAAATCAACCTCCACAAGAACTTAAGCATCATGGCCATTTGTGTGTTGCATGAGTATGTCACCAAAAATTTTGAATATGACGTCCATATAGGCTGTACGCAGCAAAAGGTTGATTCGAAAAAAGCACATAGGCTGGTATGCTCAATGTTACCTAGATTGTGGGTCTTTTTGATACGTGGTACAGGTACGGGTACATAGTACGAAACTTTCTTAGGTACGTGATACGATGGGGGCAGGTTTAGCTAGTACGGAATTTTGGATTGTAATTCGTTTTGAAACTCTTATGTAAATCGTTTTCACTACTATACAACATTATATATTACAAAACATTCATAAATACTAAGTTAGTTACCATTTATCTTATAATTATGCTTGATTTTCTATTATCTAAAATAATATATAATTATAAATCTATATACATGTAGTCAATTAATATGTATTTTATATTTGTGCTACATGTTCTAAAGCGAATTGATTTAGGGTTAATATTGCAATTTGGGGTCGTCAATTTTGGTGATTTGGATTGCGAACTTACCACGTTTCGGATCGATGTACCCAGATCGTGGGTCGTTAAGAGTTTAGTGAATTGTGATAACCATGTGTATGCTTCAATTGTATGTCAAATTTTAGTGTGTATCTTAAAGTACTAAACTAGAGGTGGAACTTAACACTGTCTTTGTACTTATCTTTTGTTATGAGGTCGGGGTTAAAAACACAATAAATTACATGGAAACATTATGGAATCAGACACTTGGGGACCACGCAACAAACAAAATATTGAAATGGTACCTAGACATTGAGGGAGAAGAGAGGAAATCAATAGGCACGATCCCTATGAAGAGAGTTTGTATCCCAGATCAAAAAATTAAGGCCAGCCAAGTGTAGTTTATATGTTTGAGGGACCTGTCCACCCCTATTTTTTTATTTTATTTTATAATTAACAACTTTTTTGAATAATGAGTAAAGAAGCATTACAATAATTCATCAAAAAGACAAATCAAATGTGTACAAGACGTCCAACCCAAAAATACGTCAAAACAAAACATACAAAACATATCCGCAACCAGCCTCTCAGCCCATAGCCAATTGAATTTGGAATGGATGCCTTCAGTATTGTATCAGAGCCTTAGATAGTCAATAAGCCAGGTCTCTCCACCATTTAAATTTCCCAATGTGTTTGTCTAACTATTTTGTTTGGTTGGTTAGTCCACGTGCAAGCCTATATTCCATGTGAGGAAGGGTATGAAGAGAGATTGGTTCTGACAAAGAAAAATTAGGACAACCAAAGGATGTTATATTTGGTTGAGGGGCCTATCCACCTATAGCCAATTGGTTTTGGTAGAATCCTCTAGAAGTGCCATGCCTATCCTGTTCTGCCACAATCACAGTATGTTTTGATATCATGTGCCAAGACCAAAGTCAACAAGGCGTATAAGACAGGTACTCTGGAGAAAATTTTTAAGTTCCACACATGGTAGGAGAAAATGGCACGATAATTATGATAAGCTGTCCAAGCAAACCAGTGAGAAATTTCAAGAAAGAAATGAGATGTGCTTGTTTCCCAGTAATAGGACCAATGTTAATTGGACAAGAGCAACAGCCTGAAATACAGTGGGCACTAGGAAACTTTGGTCGATTGGATATCTTCACTAAGTGCTATTTTCAACATGATGTTATGATCCATACCATTCATGCGATTGTGAATATCAATTGGTAAGATATGCTCACCGTTAAACCCTGGCAATCATTGAGGACACAAACTGTTTCGTTTAATGCCTCTCCTACACCTCTAGTATCATCATGAATCAGCCTCCTATACAATAAAAGAAAAATATGTTAGGTATCAGACAATGTAATGCATTTCAATTTAAGAACAAAAAAACAATAATGTAATATACAATGAGGCAAAAACAAACCTATGAAGCATCAGCTCTATTTGACCATCCACCAAACTGGATCCACCCACTGCACGGTCCACCAAAACGGATAGCTCCGTGCTATGATCTTCCACATAAATCCCTAGATTTATCTAAAAGAAGGAGAAAGGATAAATGAAAGAGTTGGGCAAAGAAACCCTCAAAATGAGTATTTCTGGACGAGCATTTATTGAAAGGGTTTGAATCAAATAACTGGGAAGATGTTAGTAGGCATTGCCATAAGAATTCCTACATACTAAATAAACTAGAACATAGAAGATAGGTTTTTGAAACTAAATCTGTTGAAAAGGAAACATCGCTCGGATCAACAGCACTAACAACTTGCTTTTAAACTTATAGGATTAATCCTCCAGCTTGACATTATAGAAACTCGATATCACATAAAATTTTATTCATGAAAAGTTGTAGGAATAAGTTGCAACCTGATTATAGAAAAAGGAAGGCAGACCAAACATATATCCGCCAATAGTTAAGACAGGAATGACATACAGGGTAATAATTTCCAGCAATTGGTTGGTGCACCTCCAGTTCCCAGTCTGCTCTGTAATTTCGAACCTGCAAAAGAGAAAGTTTGATTCAAACAATTAGATACCTTCAAGTATGGGAAGTCAGAGGCTAGCATCATACTATTAGATACCGGTTTCCAATAGTATCAAAACGGGTAATGTAGTGAATTTCATGAGCAACATTTAGTCAATCCTCTCATCTATATCCCCCTCTTCACATAACCACATCAAAATTTCCACCCCGATGCTTTGAAAGCACGTGCCGAGAAATATTGTTTGTAACAAGAAGACATGAAATATAGCTATATAAATTCCTCAGCTTGTCACCAAGTTTAACTAATTCAATAAACAAAACAACCATCACAAAATTGTAGATATTTCAAATATCAAACATTGGCATACCCTTTTAATGAAGTCCCGCCCATTAGAATCTGTATAGAATGTTTTATTGGTCTTCAAGGCAGTTGTAATTTGAGTTGTTATTTCTTTGCCAACTTCATCATCCACAGGTATTGGTCCAATCTAAAATAAAAATGCACAGCCAACAAATAAATCCTCCCATATTTGAAAAAATTTAGAATCATTTTGGTTACATTATGGATCATTGTCAGAGGTATACTTACATAGAACTCAACTTCAGCATGTTCCTTTTCCTTGTATACCCTGGTGACCTGCATGTGTTTGTTTTTTGAAAGTGTAAGCACACAATTGATGGCTAAATTCTGGAATTTTGGACAAATCCTCAATAAGATTGAACTAGAAAATATAGACATGACTTCGCAAGTATGAGCCAGCTGACCTAGCTGGTAAAATCTTTGGGTAGTCCTGCCTTCATCCAGGTTGGGAGGTCTGTGTGTGTGGCGGGGGTTTATTTTTTTTTTGGGGGGGGGGGAGGGAATGGCGGTTGTATCCACGACTGTATCCAAGTTCGTTACCTTTGGATACAGGAAAAATCTAAATATGAAAGCACATGTGTAACAGAGGAAGAGAGTGATGCCAAAAGCAAAATAAAGTATTTCCAGATATGGCTGGGTATACAAGTGCAGAAAGGAGTGATGAGACATGACAGAGATGAGAAAACTCCAACTAAAAGCAAAAAACATAGAGCACTATATATTCCTTTGACCAGGAAACCACCTGATACATCCATGAATTAAATTGCTGATGAACTTCATCCATTATGGGTCCCCGCATGACAGTTAGAGAAACCTGGAACAATCATTTCCATTTTCTGTGAGAAACTATACCTTAAAAATGACAAAACATACAGTAGAAGTGCTTCATCAAAAATGTATAGGAGAATGGTTTACCTGGTCTTCAGACTTTAAGTTGAATGTACCATTTGGACGGAAGATATATGCTCCAGAGGCCTTTGACAATTTGCAAAAGATAATTGTTTATGTGCATGATGAAAAATATGTCAGGGCCATGGAGATCGAGACAAAAACTAACTTTGATCGGAGAAAAATAAGACTACCTGATTTTCTCTGTCAGTCCCATTGTACCCTGAATAATAACGGTATGATTGTTCAGCAAATGCTGTAATCTTCAGTGTTGAACCAAAAAGGACAAAAGAGTTAGCTTTCCATGCTCTATAATCATCAATATTTTCACATTTCATTTCAATATTTAGTTGAGCCATGTTGTGAGGATCATGTAGGTGCTATCATGTGATTCATATAGAACTTTCAAATATTAGAAGTTCCCGCACGAGATACAAGGAACTTTTCTCAAAGTAAAATGCAACTAAACAATAAGCTCATTCCCATCATTATTGTTTTAATGGAAAACAAATATCAAAGAAGGAAAACACTGGAATCAAATACGATTGTGAACTGCGAAATTTAAGTATCAGAAATATAGCATACCAAATTTCTCCTATTGATGTAACGAGTAAGCTTTCCTTCATCTACATTATAAAGCAGCTTTAGATTTCCTTGGCCAACTTCTAAGGTATCATCGATACTTCCTTCTGATGTGTACACTGTTGAGATTGTTGAACGTGCACCTGCTTGACAGAGATTTCAATAACTTATTGTCAACAGTATCATGGAAATATGTTTCACTACGTATTACAATTTAGAGGAGCAAACCACAAGCCCTGGAACAGGATAGTTAACCTGTCTGTTTTGCATGTGAAATAATATAAGTGCTGAAACCAAGAGGAGGTACAGATGCTAAAAAAGCAAGCCAATATTTAGGAGTGCCACTTGGGGATCCACCCAAATATGCTTTGACATAATAATTTCTGGTGCTCAAAGAGACATTGGAGATAGGAAGAAGCTGAGATACAACTTCTTTTCCAGCAGGATCCAGAACACTTATCCTCTCGGACGAAACCTGTAGAATATTACTTTAGCAGATATTTTACACAATTCAACAAATGAACAAAAAATTATGTCAACGAATGGCCGTGTTATGCAAATAATTGCCAAATATTTAACCTTTTCAGTATTAAGTGATTTATGTCCCTTGATTTTTTTTTTTTATTTTTAAAAAAGCTCCCAATCAAAATTGCAACTCTCTTTTTGGTTCCATTGGTTTTGTGTTTACAAAATTGAACATCAACCAAGAAAACAACCTCAAAGTTTGAAACTCCGATTTTGAGGTGCTCATTCAGCACAATCTAAAAAAAATTACTGTATTAGTCACTAACGAGGCATTGGAATTAGTATTTGCCCATTGGGTTGAAAAATGCAGTTCATGAAACAGAATTGAGGGATGCTCGGACCTAGAAATTTATATACTAAAGAAACTGAACTCTGCTTATGGAATAACCAGACATGATTTCCTTACCAAATTATCTAAATATTGAAGGTTTTTGTTATAATCATTTACATGATTATCAAAATCAGTTTGGAAATGTTTGGACTGATCATTATTACCAAGAATACACATTATTCTTTAAATGAAGAGGAATAAAATGCAAATAACAAATAATATTAATTGTATGAACAAAAGCTGCAGGAAACCTATAGAATCTAGCAAATGATTCCAATGTCTACCAGTAGGGTATTAGTGTTGGGATATACAAGGTTCACATGGCTTGGGGAACGCTCACCAAGCAGTAATAGCAGAAGTCCTGTTGATCAATCTCTATCAACTCAGGGCCATTGAAACCACACTCCCAACAAATTCTCACTGTACCTCAATCTTGCCCTCGTTTTTTGAGTTAATGTTTCGCTTAAGATAAAACAGAGACTGCGTCAAAGTCATTATAGATCTTGAAGTCACAATTATTTTTTTCTCAACAACAAAGAAATGTTATTTTTAGAAAAAAGAGAAGTGCGTGGTGAGAAGTCCACCAATAAGGTAAGTAAAAACAAATAGAAATTTAAAAAAATTATACATCATATATAGTTTTCCAACATCTCTAATCAAGAAAATCAGAGTAGCCAAAAACTAGGGAATCACTGAAACCCAAAAGGAAGCCAAGTAGTAAATTCCATCCACAATATTGCTTTACTCAAACTTATCTTCAAAGTTTCTAGCATCTCTCTAAAACAAGACCCAAAAGGTTGCCACGCCAAATAGTAGTTATGATCTAGAATTAATATTATGTTGCAAGTTTTTTACATAATGCCTCTTTTCATAGAATGTATACCTGATATGTTCATAAATCCTTACAAGGACCTCAATTTACATCAGGCAAGTTTCAACTAAGAGGTGAACTCAAATAACCCCTACATAACAATGTCAACTTGTCAAGTTATACAGAAATCATCACTATGAAATAAGCACCTCTCAAATTTCAAGCATTTGAATTTGAAGTCAGTATACAAGTTTGTTTCTCAGCAAGCAATTAATCAGCTGCATTACTCTTTCTTCTTCTTCTTCGTTTCATTTTATCTTTTCGGAAAAAATCAAGTGAATCTGTATTCATCCACTAGGTCGGAAACTTCTTCATCACCCACACAAGAGATGTTCTTCATAACTAATACATCACATGTAAGCTTCTAGCATGTTCATATACAACATTTAGAAAGAAGAAGTGTTTAGGGTAAAGTGGCCGCACTCACAGGAATACGAATTACTTCTTCTCTCTTCCATCCTAAAGGATTGTAAACAACTACAACCTGGAAAATATAAGAGAGCAGAAAATGATGGTGGTCTTCAAGGCAGAATAAATCCATAAGAAGTAGAGTGAATTTTTATTCTTACCAAATCTTTCCGATTAGACAAAGCAGATTCTGATGGTGGACAATAACTCATATTAAGAAGAGGACACTAGCAAAGACAAAATCCACATATCAGGATTTAGCATAACTTTTCCATGAAATGAAAAAGAAACGAAAAATATCCTCAATTACAAAGTTGTTTTTTGTATAACCACATCCATATAAAGGATACAGCATCATACCAGACAAAATCATTTGGTATCCAAGAGTTCAAATTCAAAACAATCCACAACTTATTACGTAAAATATACTTCATCAAGCAAAATAAAGAAATAAACATAATCTGCTATCAAAAACAAGAAATATTCAACTTATCGTGTATATCATAGTGCTTATTGATGATTGGTGCTTCTTGTAAGAACATTTAGTGGGATAATTCATATGCAGTTTCAACAACAAAGAAAGCTATAGCAGAAGACTCTGTAGAGACAACTTCTCGATTCTGTTTCCATTTGAGCACAGAAAAACATTTTTTAGAAACATGATCAAAAAAATACATTCCCTCTTCCGGATATAATTCCATATCGAAACAGTAATTGGTTTTGATAAGTGCACGATAAAGGTTTACATGTTATCAAACTACAAGTAGGGCAGTTCCACTGCCATAGGCAGATGATGTTGATAGCCTTAACAACACTAAATCAAATGTAAAAGCTAGTGACCATATATTGCCTGCTGAAACTTGGTGACTGAATTCTTAGGCCTAGTACTTAATCTTGAATCTGTCAAGAAAGCCAGTGATGATGCAACCACCTCCTCAGCCTGCACAAAATTATTACTCAAACTGTTAGAACATGTATCTTTAAATATTCGAATGCTAGCAATAAATAAGGAAGAATTGAATTCACTTCATTATTGTTATGTTAGATCATTCCATTATCTAGGACTATAGTATACAAACTACAGAGCCAATGCAGCAAAAAGTGGGGTAAACATATGCCTTCGTGAGAACTGATATATCTGCAATGTCCATTTTGCTGTACCTCTGCATAGCCCATTGAAAGTCGCATTGCATAATCATCTGACACATGCTGTCTTTCCGTACCACTGACAGCATCATGATGTTGAGCAATTGCCAAAGCATCAGCTAATGCATCTGTGTTTGGCCCTGAACTACTCCTGCCCTTTAAGAATTCTAATTGCCTTGCTGCCTGTTTTATTACCAAAAAAATATTAACTTTCTAAAACCGTAACAGCTCACCAGGATATCACTGAATGACCACACTTTGACATAAAGTAAGAGATGCCTGAAAATCTTACCAGGTAGTAACCACTCAACGCTCTGACATAACCTTTAAGGCCTGGCCTACTTGTAAAGTAACCTGTCCAATATGCATTTTCACGATCTGCATACCTGGAGAATGTTTTTGATTGCTTAAACAATTGCAATGCGAACTTCATTTTTGGGATCAATACGTAGTGATCAGGATTCCAATAGTACACTCACGGGAAAAAATCGCCGGTTTTAAGAGGCCATGGTTTATTTGCTGCATATTTTGCGTCTGTGTAAATGGATGGAGTCGAATACAGAGCATTAACACGCCCATCCTGAGAGTAATCCGAAGGTAAATGATTTAGCTACTTCAAAAATAGAGTTTGAAAACATTATACTGAGGATATGAAACCCTTACATAAAGTGGAAGAGATGCATTAATTTTTTTAATTCACCCATATTCCGGAATACATATAAAGATGAGTACCATGTTAACATAATGAATAAATTTGTCCATCTGCCTGAACCATGAAACTGCATATTGATACCGAAAATCCTCCCCCATGGTCCACATTATATGGTTTGTCCTGGTCACTTCAGCCTGAAATTAAAAAAAAATGTAGTCGTATCTTAACTGCAACAATTATATCTTAGCGAATTTCAAGACATAAAATGGAAGTCTTGATTATACTTAAATGACATTCTTTATTTTACCTGTTTCACAGCAGCTGCTACAAAATCATCAACTCGCTCTTTAACATTATAGTCAAACAGGAGAACATCATCCTGCAGACAAAAAATTCATTGAAGAAGGTTCTAGAGCAGAAACATCAAAGCACGATCCATTTTGCTTGAGTTTACCTGTATGGGAGGTGACGCCTCATTAATTTCAAACGAAAAACCGTCAGGAGGACTGTAATGCTCAGGAAATATACCAGTGAATATCTGCATGATGAGAATATAATTTCCAAGATGTTACCCGGAAACCAAAGTACCACTTATCTATCAAGTCATACGCTATGAAAGGCAAAACAAATTTTGAAATCCCTAACCTGCGAAGATGAACCAAGGGACTTAGAACCCTGCCATACAACCTCAAGAGTCTTTTCAGCTTTTCGCTTAGATCTGTCTTGGTAATCAATTCGAGCGAAAAATAGAGAGTCAAATCCTAACTGCAACAAAATGATTAGTGACCGGGGATCAATTGCTCGCCTGCCACAAGGGGATTGGCACTAAAACAGCTTAGGGGATGTACTGAAAGTTTATTAGATAGATGTATCCTTTACTAAGTGCACACAAAGTAACCAATATTCAAGTATGTAAACATAGAAGTGACAGAAACATAAAAAAACAGGCAACATCCACGACTCGTACCTCTGCACCCAGTAAGTAAGCTTGAACAGCAGAATGTCCAAAAGGATCAATTTGCCAACCCACTCTAGGTCTCTGCCCAAATTCATCATTGATAAACCGGTGTCCTAGAGTTGTTTGATCAATCAGATCAATGTAATGTGGGGTTGCCTCGTCGTGCATACACATACCACCGTTTCTAATTCACAAAAGAAAGGAGAAAAAATCAGATGCATAAAGCAAATTTGTGTATAGCTACTTGAGTTGAAAGCGAAGAAAATAAATTAAAAAATCTTTACTACATGAACTCTAGTTGGCCGGAGTTGACAAGCTCCTTGACTTTAGTCTGAAGTGCCTCGCTCTGCTGTCTCCACCACCGCTGGAAGAATGCCTAAAAACATCAATAAAAACCACTCGTTCAGGTAAGAACTCATCATAAATTCATTAAATATGTCCGTGTACTAGCGGGAAAATACATAAAAACATATACGTATTCTGTATTCATAGATAGATACAAAATAATCAAACGTTTGTATTATGAAAAATCTTGCCATTTCAACATAGATGAACTTGCGATTTTTGTCATCCAAAAGTGCTGAAATCACGGAATCCAATACGTTCTGAACACAAGCTCCCTATTCAATCAATCAACGACTAGTAAGTATACGACAGATTTACTCATAATTTATGCGCGTGGAGAGAGAGAGAGGGCGAGATGAAGAGATAAGAGCGATCAGAAGGTAGCCGACCCGAATCGTATTATTGGCACCGGCGTAGTACTGATCAACGGTCTTCAACCAGCCTACATCGTCGTGAGAGTGAGGGACCAAATGGACGTTGATTTTGTCGTGGACGATTCTATGTGTAGTATTGTAAGCTATGTACTTGGATTCTACCAAGAAGCAAAATCCCGTCAAAAGAATCGGAAGCAATACTAGTATTTTCACATCCATTGATGTTGCACAAGACGACCCAGCTCACAAGCTCTAAACTCCCAACCACTTCCTGCTTCAGTTCAAGATTACAAGTAGCAGATCATCTGAAAGCACAGCACAAACTTCGATCCATCAAACATAAAACTAAATTTGTGTTAGGTGTCGATGGACAGTAGTCCAATCTCTCTCTCTCTCTCTCTCTCTCTCTCTCACACACACACACAGTGACACACACACGGATGTACGATCAATTCCTCTTTCTGTCGGACCCACTTCTCTGGGAAGGAGCAACACTCTGACTCGCGA
This sequence comes from Ilex asprella, assembly GCA_023539305.1. Lineage (NCBI taxonomy): Eukaryota > Viridiplantae > Streptophyta > Magnoliopsida > Aquifoliales > Aquifoliaceae > Ilex > Ilex asprella. The sequence continues at coordinate 34,011,758 of CM042190.1, forward strand.
CAGAGAGATAAGCTTGAATTTATAAATTATTAATCAAGAAGATTATGTAGTGGATTATTACTACATAATCATATAGGTGGGTTAGTGATCATACATACCATATGATATCACCAATATTTGGGATTTATCCTATAACAATACAATCCCTTCGTTTTTTTTTTAAAAAAAAAAAAGAAAAATAATGGTGATTGTAGTAATCATAATTTTTTACTTTTGTCCATTAATGGATAATTATAATTCATCCAACAAGTTGGTAGTGGGTAAGTTGCATTCAAATCTTATAGATTTTATTCAAATAATATGACAATCCCTAATAACGGAAGGAGGATGTCTGTAATGTATTTATTTAACAAATGTTAGGAAATTGTGGTGTTGTTCTGACAAAATTCATGGGGTTTAAGTGTATATTTTCAAATTAACTATATGTACGCTTTTACTTTAGCACATATGAATGATTTTTTAATCACTTTTTTTTACTTTCCACCAATGATGATGAAGACTAAAGTGCACCGATAGGAATAGGTAGCTGACTATTTCTGGATATATTTATCTAAACACTCCATTTATTTTTTGTTTTGTTTTTTTTCCGCATATAAATTGGTGACACTAAACTAAGAAAAATCATCCCACATCGGAAGCTTTGGGTGTGTGTGTTGAATTTATATGTCTTCCTTGTAATTCTAATAAAATCGTAAGTGTTTGACTTTGACCAAAAAAAACTAAGAAAAATCAAACAATCATGGCAAAACTAACGTGAATGAGTGAGCCAGATGATGCTTCAGTCTGATGGGCTAAATGTTTGTGACTATTGACTGGTCATTCTCTGCTGTTATCGATAATTTCGTGTCTCAATACATTTTATAATTAAAAATTAAATATTAATCATATAAATTTTATATTTTTAATATCAATCTTTCATTTTTTTTAATTACACTATTTGATATTAAATTGGGAAATAAAAAAGAGGAAATAAAAGAGAAGGTAAAAATATGTATGAATTCGTGACACTATCTATTACCGAATAGTGTGTTGGTTGACTTGTTTGTGATTAATAGTAACTTGTCTATGAAGACACGATGTAACATAAGTAATAAGTGATTAATTTTGAAAGATAATTAATTTAATATGAATGATTTTTAGTGAAATGTTAGTAACCGTTGAATGAGTTTATTTGAGATCGTCAAACTTGAGTTATTGAAGTTTATCATATTTTATATTATAGATTATAGATTTGTGGTTTTGTAGGAAAAAATATATTTTTAGACAGTTTTTTTTAATGGATTTTATATTGTTAGATGAAATTTGATGAATATTATATTATATTAATTTCATATGTTGTTATGATTTTACAAATATGTAATTCAAATTACTAACTTTAATATTAGATAGACAAGCTATAATCTCATCCTTGAAGATATCAAAAATTGAACATTAATCGAATATTTTTTTAATGTTTTAAATAATAATTTTTTTATTTTTTTTACATAATTTTAAATAAAAATAAATAGAGATAAAATAATAGACCAAGGTAAGGAAGAGATAGGAGATGTTGAAGTGGATTAGTGTGATTGTTTTGTATTTATGAGTGTGTTGACTAAATTGTCTAACATTTGGGACTATAAGGATAAAACGACATTTTAAAAATTGAAAATTCAACTTTACAATTGTAGTATTAGATAGACTAGCAATACCCTCGGTCTAAATAAATTTTGCAATATTAAAAATCAAACATTGATCGTGCAATGTTTATATTTTAAATAATAATTTTTTTTTGTAATTGCATATTTTAAAACTAATGTGAACATAATAAAAATAAGAAAAGAGGTACGATCACTAGCAGATCCATAAATTTGGTCATTGGTGGGCACCCTAACTAAAAACTTTAATTTTTTTCCCCAATGAATACAAATAAACCAACATATTTAAATTTATTGTATTATATTTGATATTTGAATATTCGTTAAATATAAAAAAGCTAAACGTTGTGTGTGTGTGTGTGTGTGTATATATATATATATATATTTATTAGAACTATTGACAAAAAATGAGGTTAATTTTATACTATTGAATCTGAATC
>CM042190.1:34018834-34049994 GCA_023539305.1 Ilex asprella
ACTTTGTTCTTCAAGTGTGAAGTGAAGTCTTGTCAACCGTTGATTTATATATACAATGTTTTTTGTATAAAGATGCATAAGCATACAATTTGTCTTGTATTGCAAAAAAAATAGTAAGCCTCCAATTTTTCAATCTAGACAGTAGTTAACAATAACACTTCCCTTTCCCCCAAAACAATGCTTCCCATATTACAACAAACTAATTATGACAATTCCATACAAGTTTTTCGATTGTGCTTAAGATGCAGGGTGAGCTTTTGGATGACTTCAAAGCTCACTCATGGAAGTTGTCGCTCAAATTCATCACCTCTACTTGTTAACAGGAAAGAAAGAAAGGAAAAAAAGAAATAAAGAAATGACAAAAAGCAATAAAATGACAATGTTTGAATGCAAATAAAAATTCCATTTAATCGCCAAGGAATGAGATAAAAGAGGATGAAAAAATTTGTTCAAGAATCAGAATTTAAAACTAACATATAGAAATGAACTTTGATGTCTTTGTTAGAAAAAAAAGTGCTCCGCAGTCAGATTATCCAAAACTCTTGATGAATGTCTTATCTAACAAGACAATAACTTCTCAACAAAAAAAAAAAATACAAGAGAATAACTTAATTTTGGAGTACACAAGACAAGAAAAACCAGGGTAAGGTTAAGCACCCAAATCAAGAAGTATTGCACACATAAATAAGGAATACCGCCTATAGAAAAGTAATTAACAAAAAAACTAAAAAAAAAAAAAGAAACCAAGGGGAAGACAGGGTAAACAAAGAAACCATTATATGGTCAAAATATACATGGTAAGGAACTCAAAGGTAAAGATAGTTATGTTAAAATTTTATGTCACAAAAATTAGCAAAATAATTTTCGTATAAGGTGAAAATATAAATGGGAAATCAAAACTACCCACATCAAGTACTAAAATAGCAAAGAAGTTCTAACCAGAGCTTGACTTGATTTAGATGAGTTGCTAAGCCTTCACGATCTTCAGCCAAGAAAGTTCAAAACTCTTTTGTGGTATCCAATCAGCTACTTGGGATAAGTGATGCATAAGATGTATTTGATTGCCAAGTCACCAGCATAGTAGACTTTTGACATGGTAGTTGAACAAGTTTTTTGGTCTTGGTAAGTATTCATGCGCTGTTAGTAGTTAGAACATGAAATTTTCATAGGTACTCTCATTATTGCATTGAAAAACTTTTTCAAGGAAAAGTTTTAAAAAAATCCAGATGTAAAGTAAAAATATGTGAGTAGCTTATTCTGGCTTTCCTATATAATACCCATCAAATTACCTCGAATCATATGAAGCATATTCAATGAATTTTAGAACCTTGCGTCTTGTTAAACCAAGAGTGAGGAATGTAGCAGTCAGCTGCAAATTTGACTGATAAAAGTGTCATCCCACAAGTGAGAGTTGTGTAGATAATCTTGCCAAGAAAACAATTTATTCAAGTAATTAGAAAGAAAATTAGTTAGATAGTAAAACTACTTGACCAATTAAAACATGTCGTTATACAATTTAAGAAAATGCATCATGCACAAAAACTACTTAATAGTACCATATAAAAACTTTCCTCATGACACTCATGATAAGAGGGAGAACAATCTAATCTATAGTCCCTGCCATCAATTCAGAAGCAGTGAGGTAATACAAGGGCTAAGATTAAAAGAAAAATGAAAACGAAAGCATGAGGCTAAGGCTTACTTTTGGAGAGCTCGAGAATCGAAGGAGTCTCCTTGATGAAAGGCCTTTTGATTTATAATAAAAGATGAGAATGGAAGGACCAAATACAATGGAGGATAATGGTGAATGCCTTTTCACTTGCCAACCACATTTCTTATTGAATGAGGTCCATCGGTTAGAAAAATGAACAGGTGGGTAACACAAGTGTCTTTTTCTAATTTTTGATTGGTAAAAAAAAAAAGTTTTTTTATGTTAAACCACTTTTAAGAGTAATATAGATATAAATATAGATTATTGGTTATGAGAATGAGTTCAGGATGGTTAATATAGGTGGCTTATATAGTTTAAAAAAGGTGAAAATGGTAATACAAAAATTCACTTATAGTGACATTTAAAAGTAATATAAATATAGACAGATAGATAGATTAAAGGCTAAAATTAATTATTAAACCAAAAATGAATATAATTCAATGTCAAATTTATACACATAATTAATTTAAGAAGATGAAAGGATATGGAAAAAAAATATATAATTAATTGAAGAAAATAAAAAGAAATTAGAGGATATGATTAACTTTATAACAATGATCAAGGGCAAAATAGTCAAATAAAAGTTTTTTACTTTTGTTGACATTTTAAAGTAGTATAGATAGATACATAACAATTAACACACACATATATATGTATATATAGGTAATGTACATTTAAAAAAAAATCCAAGTTGGGACCGTGCCCCCTCGTTTCCTCTTGGCTCCGCCACTAGGCATAAGAGATATACTTGGATTTAGTGAGGTAATCTCACACTTGGAAGTGTGTTTATATATATTATTTATAAATATTAGTATATGTAAAAAAAAAAAAAATTTAATTTATCCCTAATTATTGTTATAAAGTCAATTCTACCTACATATTTATTTTCATTAATTTTTTATTTTCTATACATATTTAACTTCTATTTTTTTTTTACTATTTTAATAGTAGTATTTGATTTTAAAATCCTTGTGGACTGTTTTACTCGTAGTATTTGATTTCAAAATCATTGTGGGCTCTTTTATTAATAGTACACTTATATATAAACTGTATGTATATAGTTATTAATATAAAAAATAAAATTCATTCTATATTATTATTATTATTATATATATGTAGTTAGCATATTGAATTTTAGTGTCAAATTTATGTCACATTTTTTTTATGAAACAATATCATAATAGTATGATACAAATAATAATTTATAGTTTAATCAATCTCTATGATAAAAAATATAATATAATAATATATTTAGATGTACAAATGCTAAATAATGCCAATTTTATAATGAAATTCTACTATAAATAATAGAGGAAATATATAAAAAATTGGAAAAATGTCTAAAAAATAGAGGATATGGTCCAAGATAGGTTTTAGAAGTGCTTTCTTTAAGACGTTGAAAAAATGCTCTTCCTCCTGATCCCTTTAAAGCCTAGAGTTGAACCTATCCAATTTAGATAGAGAAAACATTATTTATTGTTCATACATGTGAATGTTGCCCTATTTAGAGGTAAAATTCACCAACGAATTTAACTCCACAAATTTAGAATATAAGTTAAATTATTTGTAAGAAATATTATTAAATATGTTTACGTGCGGGTTAGTACTTAAGAAATTAGCATTTAATTTGATGTCACACAATATAAAACACGCATACTATTTTTAAGTATACACAACTATTGTGAAACATTATATAATACACACACACACATATATATATACACATATCCAAAATCATTCTAAAAATACAATTACATGAGTTTTTGAGTTTTTTTTTTTGTCTTGTTTTTGAGTTTGAGTTTAAATTGATGTACCAAGGACATCTCTAACCCTTACTCAAATTTAAATTTGAGTAAAAAATTTGTTCAAATCCTTAACTCAAACTTACACTAAATCAAAGAAAACTTATTTTTTTACTCAAATTAACGGAGACTCAAATCTTTAATAGTAAGATTTTACCACATTTTAAAGATCTAATAGTCATCTTTACTCATTTTTAAATTTAAATATCTTTTTCTTTAAAATTGAGTTTGTTGTTCAAGAAAAAAATTTAAAATATTTAATTTCAAATCAAATGTTTTATTTAAATATTAATTTAAATTTAAGTTAAAAATTGAAACGAAAATGCTTTAAAACCAATTCAGTTGTAAACCAAAAAAAAAATTATTAAAGGAGGTCCACTTTTAATATACCTACATTGTCCATTCCACCGCCTTCCTTCTTTTCCCAAATTATCAACAGCTCAGCCTTCTTTCTGAAACCCTAATAATTCACCACGCTCTCATTCTCAACCACCAAAAAAAACGGCATCCTTATGGAAGATAGTTTTCGAGTGCGGGTAGACAGGGCTTTTGGATCTCTGGCATCATCTTCAACGTCTTCGTCTCTCAGTTCTCTGTGGTGTCTTTCCGACGAAGAGATCCAAAAAATTGAATGGAATCGACACAAAGAATGCCTCGACGACGAACTGGAATCGAAACCCTACCCTCCCAACCTCGACGGATTCTTTGCCAACCAATCAGCGGGTACTTTTCAAAACGATCTTCCTCAAGACCCCGAGTCCGACCTTCAAGAGCTTAATGATGACTGCGACTACGGCGACCAAGAACGTGAAGAAAACCAAATTCGTGATCTATCCCTCAAACCAGACGACGAAGACTGGGATATTCGGTCCTCAATTGGTCTCGATTGTACCCTCGACTACGAGGTACTCTCTCCCTCCGTGTGTGTGTGTGTGTGCGTGTGTTGATTTTGACAGATGGTCTGGTATGAGGTTATCTTGCGTTGTGTTGATACTTCTTGGTATGTTATAACTCTCTGAGATGCGCTGTGCTGTTTTCTCATATTGTGGCGATTGGTTATAACTGTGATTTGATTTTGTGAGCATTTGTATGTATGTTTCAAGTAGTAACCTAACTGGAATGGCATTCATATGGTTTCAGAGAGCTGATAAAATTAGCTAACATACCCTAGACTTCAATTGTGAAATATGCGCCTTAGAAGGTGCTTTTTGGTGGGAGTTTCAAGGATTTATTGATTTATTTTGTTTAAATTTCTTATTTTATTTCTGTACTTTTATTTTTGGTGGGATGGGATGTTTCGGGGGGTTGTTCGGTGGAGCACGTCTGCCCAGTTCATATCGGTTTATTAAGGTAGTATTGGTTCTTGTGTCCAGGAAACAAGTTCTTGAATCAATTTAAGCATTCATAAGCAACAAGATACTTTTTAAATTTTTGTAATTTAATCAATAATGAGCGGGCCAATGTCTTTTTTAAAAAAAGGATAAAATTCTTATCATTCTGATTCTACTTTCAAGGCATGGTAAGACTGCATGAATTGACCCGTAATGTTTATGCCACGGTCTAATGTTGTACATTTGGGATGGAAATATCCCTCACAAAACATAAGAGATCAGCTCGATTCATGATGGCCAAAAACTTGTGGTTTATGTATTTAAGCTGTGAGCTTCTATTTACTTTATGCCTTTGTGATGCCCTAATGCATTTTTACTATCCTGTTTCTCATGGCATTTAGCTATTCAATGACTGAGTCGTTTTCCTATGTTACCAAGTTTTTAAGAGTTTGCCTTGCTGATCGTTGAGGGTCAAGTTCTTGATTTATTAATAAATTGATGTTATGCAGGAAGAGGAAGATGAATATGACAAAGTGGCCGTCGGCAGGGAGAAGGCTGGTGATCAATTATGTACTAGTGACATTTATGATTATGGACCAGGCATAAATTCTTACAATGAGCTACCGAATAAATTTAGGGATGTCACTAGGGATCCTCGTGCAAATCACATGGTGGCGAAAATTAGGCTACAAGAAGATGCAGAAGCAGCTGGCAGAATTGATTCCTTGCGTGTTTGTGATGATACTGCACCACGTGCTGCACGCAAATTGGAAGCTGGTGTTGACCCGAAACCAATCCTGAAGAAGAGGGGAATTAATGTGGATTCTAGGTCACCGAAACGTGTCCGGTTTGATCCTGGATGCAAGAATAATTGGGAGGAAGAGGCTGAAGGAGCCAAAGATTTACAAATGGAAACTTCTGCAACAAAAGATGCAACAATGTCAGATGACAAACCTTTTTTGCCACGAAATTGTTCTAGTGTTCCAGATTACATTTTGAATCCTTCAAATTATATACATTATACTTTTGATTCGTTGAATGATATTGATGAAGAATCTAATCGGGAAGCCTACATGGACTTTTTTAATATGCTGAAGAAGCCAAGTACCACGGAATCACAGCTGGATGATTCCTTGACTGATCTCCCAAGATCTTTGGCATTCATTCCGAAGAAGAAACCATGCGATACTTCAACAGTGGGACGGGTAAGTGCATTCAAGCAAAATGAGGAAGATGTTTCTAAGAAAAAAGCTTTACCCATTAGCATTGCGGCTGGGGATGGTCATGAAAACGAAGTCTGTGGAATGGAGGAAGATGAGCCAGAAACAGATGCAGAGAAACATAGCAGCTTGCAAGGATCAGGTCGCCAATATCGGGTAAAGGCCAGTGTAGATCTATGTGGGTGAGCTTGTAGTTTGATTGAAACTAGCTAGCGTGTCTAGGCCAGTATGTCTGCCGACCTTGATACAAACTTAAACTTATATTGACGTTGTCTTAGACCTGTAACTGCTTTGAAAATTGGTATTGTCGTAATCACATTGTGCCACTTGCATTGTGTAATGGATGGCTTGGTACACTCCATTATAAAGCATGAAAGTGGAATTGCTATCGTCTTTCATTGTTTCTAATACATAGGAGTTGCAGGTCATCTGAATATCGATCAAACAATGTGAGAATCCTTCTTGATGAGCAGACTGGCAAATGTGAACGCATGAATATATGTTATAAATTCTATACTCATGTGAATGTAACTCATGAATTATTATGCACAATAGTTGTAGAATTATGCTATTCTATTCTATTTAGGGTCGATAGAACTGTTGTGCAGGTCATCATCAGTTCAGCAATAGAATTATAAGTCGTGGAATCCGTGTAAAATTGACCTTAAATTTTACAACAGTTGTGCACCCAAAGAAATCCACAACTGTCTTAGACATATATGAGCCGTGTTCACAATAATTTCCAACTAAAAAGGCCAGTATCCAGCATTTTGGTGAACAAAAATTCATTTGAATCCCCCACTAAAAGCACCTGAAACCAATGAATTGTTATCTAAGGCTATGGTTTAGAGATATTCCATTTGCAAGAGCCTGTCCATTCAAGCCCATGAATACTGAACTTACTTTATAAAATGCCAGATTCACCAGCTGTAGTCACCGTATTCTTTTACCCAGACACAAGGCATTGGATGCATTCCTGTGGAGCAAAATGTCACTCCAACTCACTTGTAAATACAGTTACGAAAAATTGCAGCAAACTCAAACTGATGGATGATTTAAAAGTCTGTGTATAGTTCATCCCTCCATCAATATATTAGGAGTGACCTTCTAAGTCCAGAATACTCAGTTTATTAGTCATATTCCCTCGAAGCTACAAAATAACTTGTTGCGTAATGAAACGTATACATCAACTAAATGTATTCACAACTAAACTTCTTTAAAAAATGATCATATCATTCTCATTGAAATGGGGCGGTATTTACTGTATCATTTGTAGTAATCCACCTTTCCCACCCTCTGGAGTTACAGTGACGAGAAAGAATTGATTGTCAATCTCGAATGAGTACAACAGCTGACTGCAAAAACAATACAGATACAACCAACAAATTCTACCCCCTAAATACAGCGCGTAGTGGCCCAAAAGAAGTGTCGGCCAAAGTCTTGCTTCGCACAAAGTTGACTGAGGAGCATGCATTAGTATAAATAGCAGCAGTTAACAAAACAGCCTAGAACAAGCGCTTCCGACAATCTTCTGCACCACAGTAGCATGCCATTTGCCTTATCTTCCCATCAGGATCCATGACACTATCAAGGGCATAGCCGTAATCGTACGTCAGCTCCTAAGAGTAGTCAATGTTCAAAACAAAAGTGATAATCAGTTCTTATGCTACGCAGCAAAAAAAAAAAAACAGAAGATAAGATACAATTATTAAAACATGCAATCACTAAGATGCAGTTTATAAAACCATGTAATGTATCCCTTCAAATTTTAATGACCAGTCTCATTTGGCTTCAAAAATTGCAATTAGGTGTATTCTATCTTAGAGTTTGACCCAGACAACATTTCTAGAGTATAAAGAAAGAAAACATGCCCTCCTACTTTTCAGGATTAGTTCTCATACCAAATTCTAGGTTTACCTATTTTAACCATATCCGATTTTTGGGAAACTAAAGGTAAATGGATAACTTTAATCCTGTAAAATTTTGAACTCGTTCAAAAGTTCTCCCACTCCTTCCTTTTCCTCATTTTATCCCTTATCCAAATTTATTTCTTACCATTTATATTGCTTCCAAGTTCCAATCACACAAGTTCCAGGTGCATCACATGAACATTAGTATTTAGGTACACAATTTAATTCTAGAATGACTCCTGCATAGGCATCAGCCCTAGCAGAAAGGCATACACACCAGAGCAAAGGTACTATTCTGCTGAATAAACTGTAGAGCAGGAAGATAAAGTATGTTATTGCAATTTTTGTTGATACATGACGTGCAACTATTCATTCATCCCAAGTTCAAAAAGAAGTCATATGTATCAAAAAGGTATAACAGTTCCAAGAAGATAATATGTTGTTGTAATTTTTGTCAATACATGATGTGCAACTATTCATTCATCCCAAGTTCAACAACCACTGATATGTAAGTCAGATAGAACATAAAAAAGGTAAAACAGTTCTAAATGTCTCAAACTATCTCCCCCGGGAAAAAATACAAAAATATGACTTCCAAAAAAGCTTAAACTGCTCAACTCATTTTTTAACATGATCACCAATGTTTATTAAATACTTAACCATTCCAAATAATTATACTTGAACCTGTTCACATCAAAATCAGCATGTGATAAAACTGAACATTAGCCCATGGGCTGCATGTTGACACAAAGGGCCATTACTTAATGTTGGCCAGCAAATGCAAAGCGATTAGGAAGGTATAGAGCATACTTAACAACCTTCATTATCATTTGAGAAAAAAGATAGGTTTAGAACTGAATCAAGTCAATCAACCTTTCCACACTCAACAATCCAACGTTTCACCATCAAAACAAGCCTCTCAACAAGTTATTGAGGATGGATTTCAAAAGATACAAAAACAAACAAATAAACACAGAGATAGGGGCAGGAGCAAAGAACCTTTAGTGGAGGTATATTGTCTGCAGCAACTAGCGTCACCCGAGCTAGTTTAATATTATGGTGGGTGCTCAAGATACATTGAACAAACAGGTTTGGTTGACAGCTATGGTTGATAAACCTGGCAACATTGCCGGTGGAGCCCGCATCAATGCAGAATTCTGGCACACTTTCAGATTTCTTATCATCATCCTTTTCCAAATATGTAGGTAAAGTAACATCTCCCAAGCGTCTCTATTTAGAAGAAAATTTTAGTTAATAATGTACAAGGGTGGATGTAACAAAATAGAATCCAATTCAACAAGCCTCAATCTTACTACTTAAGGTTTGTTGTGTTGATTCATTTGCAAGGACCAAAATTCATTTAAGTACATAGTTTCAATCAGCTCTAAAAAAGAAATGTTTCGAAACCTTGGTTGAAACATCCCGAGGCATCACAAAATATTCGGAAACACCTTAAAACATAGTAATTTTGATATTTAATCACCGAGTTGTTTCAGTTGTTTGCGTGAAAGAGATCATATAAGTTATAATCTGGTAGATTAACAAAAGGAACCCCAATCATAATGTTACAATTGGAAATAACACCCCATATACAAGTGATGCAATATGTGCAATGGATGACACAAGTACCTCTCAGTAGTTGCTATACTTTTGTAGTATCACATTGACTTTCTATTTTTAACTGGGCATAATTCCAGGAAATCAACATTTAGAACCTCTTTCAGAACCCTCACAAGTGCTTGAGGCCAATTTGACCTCATCTTTTAGCATCTAGACAACACTCCATTGGCCAACAGAAAACCAACCAGCCTTAATCCTAAGCTGGTTCTGGATCTTTAGATACCCTCTTACTTTTTTAACACAAAACTGTGTTAAAATTAAGAACAACCAAAATGTAAGTGGTAGGGCAAAAAGGTGGTCCAGAAAGCCTTCAGTTCAGAATAGGGGTTGCAAATAATTAACAGTCACAATGTGTGCAAGATTTTCACTAACTATTATTTCATACCTCAAATCAACACGGCATCAAAACACATCATAGTCCATGGCATTATCCTCTGCATGAGCACTTAAGAGTAACTATGTACTTTGACCAGATATAAAGGCAAACACCATGCATACCGCCAGGTGTGGGAGGGATACCAAATTGGGACTCTACTGCAACATACACGGTATTTAAAATAACTTCACAGACCATGATTTTTCGAAGTTTTTTTTGACAAAAGATAACAGGTGTGAGCAGATTCACTAATAAACATGGAAAAGATATTCAAGAAGAATTCCCATAATACCATGAAAAATAAGAGAATTCAATTGACATTAAACATTAAAAGAGAAGATTCGTCGCACAGTTAACTCAGCAAAATTAATAAGAGTTGCTCTATCCATACCTCCCTACCATCAAGCCCCTTCATTGTCTGTAAGCAGTCAATGTCAAAAATATAACTATTTTCACTAGCTGTGTCTACTTCATCTGTCTTCTTAAGTATCCCTATGTATTCACAAACTGGAGCTCCAGAAGGTATATAATCCCAAGATCTAACACCCCAACCTTTCTTTGGAGTACGAAAAACCTGTTAAGAAAAGCAAGTTGAGAACAAAACAGATGCAAGAAAAAACAAATTGATATTTGGAGCCAAACGACAGCAAGTGGTTAATCGGCAATGGTCACAGAACCTCAAGTCGGTATCTGAGCCCTCTTTGAGATGTCCGGTTGACACAACCAGGTCCACATCCACAATTCGGACCACATTCAAACACCACAGCTTTAGGCTCAATTAATCTGAAAGAGACAATGTTGGCAAGAGAATCATCAGGAGCAAAAAACTAAAAACCCATAACTCAAACAAGAACCAGGTCAGAAATTTTAGGCAAACCAACAACTACCACAACAATCATTGGACCATTGCTTTATACAGAACAAGAAGAACTGAAGAAGAATCATGTGTCATCCTAACTAGAGCCAGGCAAAAGCGCACAAACACCAATTAATTTCAGAATCATCTCAATTGAATCACAGAGATTACACATATACAGTTTGCTCGGATTCTCATACACACACTAGAACCAAGATTCCAAAAGCATACAGCTTTTTTTTTTTTTTTTGCTTTGGATTAAGTGATTAACTTATGAAACTACTCGGGATACCCTGAAATCTGGACAGCAAAGAAATTCATATTATGATCTGAACAATATGCATGTGCTGAAAATAAGAACTGGTATGTAGGTACAGTGAACGCATGAGACATCCGAAAATCAGCAGTTACACTTTTATCGTTAAGAACTAAGAATTCAACTACATACTAATAAACTCAAACCAACAAATAAGAAACAAATTGTAGATGGGTTAATTCCCACGTACCCTTATACCTCGTGAGGAGGTTCCACACAAGGAAAGGACAACAAATGCTCTAACAGAAAGAACAGCGTTAAAAAAATGAGCTCAAGATGCTCTTGAATTCTCTTTCTTCCAAAGTTTTTGTAGTAGTATGCCAATAGTTATAGTAGTAGGTGGGTAAACCAGATCTAACGATCATGTGAGACAGGAGGACTTTGAAGAAGTGTGCATTGTACAGCTAAGTGTAGGCCCGTTAGGCTTGACCGAGCCTCATAAATGATCACAATCTTTTGATTTTCCCTAGTTTCATGGGTGTCAAAGTACTTTGTCTCCAGGTTAGATATAACCCCTTGACAGAACAAAGCCACCATGAGGTACAAACCATAACACTGTGAAGAGAATTCGTACTTCACATTGACACATCAAAGATTAGAGCTACTAAACATTGGTCTATATGATTCAGGGCCTCTCCACCCAGTCCCTAACCATCGACATTTGGTTTTGGGTTGAATGCTTTAATATGATATAAGAGTTGGGTTCTGGATGGCGGCGGACCAAGTCTCTCAGCCATCTATATTTCATGGTATACAAGTCTTATGCCTCGATTTGGCTTGTTCAAGCAAACTAAGGTCCCACTTGAGGAAAGGTATGAACTGAGCTTGTATTCCACTTTAAAAAATTAGGACTTAGTTTATATGTTTGAAGGATCTTGCCACTCATAACCAATTGTGGTTTTGAGTTAGATGCTCAAAGCAAGCAACAAGGGCACAGCCAATCGCTGGCTTGAGTTACAGGGTATCAAAGGGCATAGTCGATTGCAAGACTCAAGTTACAGTGTATCATATGGCCAGCCATCAACACCTACACAAATAGAGGCTAGTGATTGTAGGCTAGAAGATCAATTGATAGCAAATCTCAAGATAAAGAAGTAACCCAACCAACTTATTAAGCCAATGTCTAAAACTCTGGTATTTTTTGCTAAATTAATTTACTCCTGTGATATTTTTATCCCATAGAAACATTTTCTTCTAAAGTTTTAGAGTCGTGATATGATAGTAGTTAGTTCAGAACTAAGAATAGTACAAAATTGGAGAGAAAGTATTCCCAATGTGGTAAAAAAGAAGCACAATGAGGTAACATGCAAATAACCCCAAATCCCAAACCACAAGTAATCTTTCCAAAGAGGAACTCAATAAATAAAAAAGAAAATACTAATCTACAACACAACACCTATTTTGGCATCTATTCCATCTCAAAAGGTGTTTATCAATATTGACACCAATGTTAGTGTTCTTAGATGGAACTATAGATTTGTTGACGTCACCATTAACTATTAAGACACACGGCTAGAAGAAACAGATACAAAATAATTATATACATCATATTCAACATCATAAATTGAACTACCAAATGAAATCAATTCCCTCTTGTTAAGATTTTATCTGACAAATATACTCCCACAAATACTTTCGAAAGTTTTTACAATTTCTTTCTTACCTGCCACCATCACGATGAACATATGGAAAGTCGGAGCCATTTAGTCTGGCGCAGGCACAACTCTTGGGATCAACACAAGTACCCTTACAACTGCATCCAAGGGCATTTGGAGGAATCTTCACACTTTTTGAAACTTTAATAAACTTGCAATAGGTGAAACCTGATACTGTTTAGGATTCAACACGACCAAATAGTTAGATTTTGACAATATGTGTATGTCTTAACCAGAGGCGGAGCTAGGATTCTAGCTTTGTGGGGGCAAAATATGAATAAAAAACAAGTGATGCGAAAAAATTCTAACTTTGAATATAAAAATATATATTAAGATTTAAGACTAAATTATTATGTGAACCATAAAATTAGTGTTAATGATATATCAAAACAACACACCACACCAACTCGAACTCTAAAAATCATTTATAATTGATTTGTGTACTCAATTTCTCAGTCATTTCCTTTCCATATACACAATGTGAAAGTCTGTGACAAAATCATAATTTATTTGTTGTAAGTTCTCAACCTTGGTGAGAAATTGATTCTTTGGAAAAGTAGAAAATACCCTTTTTTGTTAGTGCATTGTACCATTTTATCTAATTGTATTTTATTGAATTATAAATCACTAACATATTAAAAAAAGGTGATAGATAGCTATATAGTTTTTTTTAGAAAATAATGGATAATATATTAAATAAAATAATAATATTATCTCGGGTCAATATATTTAGGTCAGGGTATTTCATATTTTTTTCATTCAATACAAAAATAAAACATTTGGGCTAAAAAATAGAATCACTATAAATTATTAAAAATCAAAGGGGCAATCAAATTGTGAAGAATTGTGTTTTTTGAACACTAAATATACAATATTTACAAATAGGCCAATGAGGGCAATTGCGCCCATATCAATCAAGGTAGCTCCGCTCTTGATCTTAACGAAAGATAATCTTGGAGAAGAGAAACATGAAGCAAAAACTTTTTAATATAGGGAAATCTGAAAGAAGAACAGTTCAAGAAAAACAACCATAGCTCACCGCTATAAGGAAAAAAAAATTAAATTTTGAAACAAATCTAGAAATTAATAAAAAGGCGTACAGAGAAACAAAAACCTTTATATGATTTTATAGACTTAGAGAATGCAAATAGTATACTCCTAGAGATATAGCATGATAGGTTTTAAAGCAGAAAAAAAAGTTTAAAATAAACATAATGATATAAGGGACGTATACGAAAGCAAGTTGGGTCTAATCGGGTATTGCCTTCTCTGGTTTGTCCCAGGAGGAACCCTACACGAACATGACACATTTACTTAACCGTGTCAAGTTTCCTAACACAATTGTGTCAACTTGGCACACCCATCTAATATATAGGTCATGTTCAAGGTGACACATATCATTCGCCAATCAACCAACATGCTTGATCAAAACAAAAAACATCTAACTAAACCATCGCATATCCGATCAAACACGCAATCCTAAAAAATGCAAAAAAAAAAATAGAACAAATAATCAACTTCTAACAATTTGAGAACAAAACCTAACTAAAGAAATTTTGATTTTTTAATATTTATCAAAATGCATAACATAACACCATATAAACTACCCAAATAGCTACAAACCATTGATTCCGTCAAAATCAAAACCAATATAAGTATTACAAAACAATGAAAAGGGAGAGTTACACCTAGACTCCCTAAAGTTTGTCACTTAATCATTCAGATTTCCTAACATTTAAAATATTATACATAAATCCCCTAAGATTTGTACACGTGTAGCACTTAGACTTTTGTTGTCAATATCTGTTAGTAAATTACACTCAAACCGTCTTAAATTTATATGCATGTCATACTTAGACTCCTCAAATTTAAAATGGTATACTTAAACTAAAAACACTCCAATCAAAAAATAGAATATTAAATATTTTAAATTTTACGACCAAAATTCATATTCTATTGCATCATTTATTTAAAAAAATTAAAAAATAAAAAACTATTTTTTCTACAAAAAATCATAATTAGTATAATTGTATACTATCTATTGGAATAAAACTAAAAAATAAATAAGGAGTCAAACTGTAATAGACACAATATCTTCTATCTTTAATTGAGATAATTTGCTAGTTTAAATGACCAAATTAAATTTCACAAGATAATATAATAATATACTAATTATAATTTTTTAAGAAAAAATTAGATTTTTAATTTTAATTTTATTTCAATAAATGTCATAATAGAACATGAATTTTGATTGTTTAAAATTTAAAATATTTAATATTCTATCTTTGATTGGAGTATTTTTGTCTAAGTATTACACGCCTACAAATTTAAAGGGATCTAGGTGTAATTTACTAACAGACATTGACAACAAGGGTGTAAGTATTACGCGCGTACAAATTTTAATGAGTCTGTGTATAATATTCAAATGTTAGGAGATATGAATGATTAAGTGGCAAACTTCAGAGAAGGTCTGGATGTAATTCTCCTTAATGAAAAACCTACTACACTTCATGACAAGCCGGTATCAAAAGCTTATACAATGTACCACTTCAAATAGCAAAAGCAAGCAACAAGGGCCACCACTCATGAGCCTCCCACAAGCGTTCAACAAAACAACATAACTATACTCATTAAGCTCAACATCTAACCATCTCATTCTAAGAAAAATTCTATGGAATCATATTCTCAATCCAACTTTTCGAAGCTAATCAACTTTGTGTTCTAATTAAGGTAAGCAATAATGAGAGCTTGAAAAATTGGGGTACGGCTTTTGGGAAGGAATAGATGAGGATTTGGAGGGAGAGAGAGAAAGATAAAATGGGGGTAAGGGGAGTTAGGGTGTTCAATAAATAAGTCACAGGGAGTGAGAGAAGAAAGATTTGGCAATTTGAGATTTAGAGTGAGAAATAAGAAAATTGATGTGAGGAAAAACTGAGGACAATGGTGGTGGAAAGGAATAGCATCATGGTCGTGGGTGATGGGCTCTGCTTTAAGCAACGACAAAAAGAGTACCAAAAACGCAAAAAGAAAAAGTTTTTAAGGGCAAAGATGAGAAATAGGGCAAAAAGATAGACGATTGATAAAATTAGGATTGGACTTTTTTCATTTTATCCCCAAATTCAACTAGTGTACATGGGTTATTTTCTACTTAGAGCTAATGGGTTGCATGGAAAACTAACCGGGTTAGGCATGTCATTTTTAGGTTGCAGGTTATTTACTTGAACCATTTCTTTTTCATGTTATTGGTTGTGTAATTTTTGGGTTTGTGTAAAGAAATGGCCAACCATAACCCCCTAATTTTGTATGGGATTCGTGTCTTGTTGTAGTGTCGTCTCAATCATTCCCACCCTTATACAAGCAAAAATTTCCATGCAAAATGAGTAGCAACACAGTCCAACAATGACAAGTCTTTTATTAAAAAAAGGATTAGACTTTTTTGCAACTAAAAGCTTCAAAACAATGGCTCAAATTCAGATAGCAAAAATGTCGCAAGCCAAGAGAATGAGTGTATATATATATAAAAGGAAAGTCAGCTAACATTAACAAGATTTCCACAATCACATCTTTAACAAACTAATTCAGGTAATCGAACTTGCCTGCAGGTGCCACTGGTGGATCATCAACCAAATTTGTAGCTGGGATGGGAATATCCTCTTGGCCATCAGAAATGTCCGCACACACCAATCTTATCCATCAAATTAGTAAGTTTAAGTCACGTCCTTAATTAATAACTAAGAATTGATAAACGTTGATTATAAAACAGTTATTATCTTACCCACGTATTTCGGAAATAGAGTTAGGAATCCGGCCTCGAGTATATTGAACCTATTATAGAGGCGGTAAAAAAAAAAAAGATAAAAGCTTTAGTAACAAAAATGGCCATGCATCATAACAATCCAGCCACGGGAAAAAGAGATTCAATTCAAGATATGCTTAGATACAGAATATGGCCAACCGAACATTTCACATCGGGGGAGGCCCTCATGGTCACGTCACGCCCATAGGGGGTCACTACCTCCTGGTCACCCCCTCCCCCATTTCTTTGATAAAAAAAAAGTATATTATATATGCCAACAAGTCCGACAACAACCAAAAAGGAAAAGAAATGGTCAAAAAAGCAGCCAAGATATGGATAAATGTTCAATACGTGGAAAATTCACAAGAAACATAGCACCAGTATCAAAAGTAACAATTCAATGACAAGGTGTGGGGTGGTAGCAGTCGATGAGGACATCATGGCCCAAGAGAGACTCGTGTTTCCAATAACCAACCAAAGATCCTCAAAAGCTTGATAATAAAGGTGACCATTCTCATCATAAACCAAGAGAATCCGTTGTCACAAAGAAGATAGGTAGTCCTGGTGTGATTATATTGTCGTCAGTAGCCATAAACTCATTGAGGGGCAAAATAAAGATAGTAAGAACAAAGGTAGGTAGAGAGAGAGCAGACTATAAAGGAGAAGAAAGGAAGAGTCGAAGAGAAACATAGAGGACATATTTCAACATTGTCACATAGCCAAAATTACTCTCCTTAAAATGAGAATTTTACTCTCCTAAATTTAGAAAAGAAATGGCCCTCATCAATAATATTTGCTCAATGCAGAAGCATTTGTGCAACTAGTATAACAACAACGAGAGCCTTCACAGACATCAGGGATGGGAAGCCCACCAGTATCACCTGCCTTAGCCTAAGGAAAATATCATGTGTCCGAGCTGAACTTAACGAACAGAGAAGAAAGAAGAAAAATAGAATATTATTACAACAGTTAGTCTGTGCAATCACATTAAACATTACCTAACATACACAATAAAAGCCTTTATATAGTAGGGCAACATAATATAAAGTAAACGATTAAACTACCCTTAAAACTAATATGTTAGAATACTCTAAGAGTTCATTAATCACTGTATCAACAGAGGGGAATGACGATGGAGAATAGACTCACAAAGTCACTCAAAATCATCTCTAAGTCCCATAAAAAGTTGCACCAACCTCTGTTTCTCTCTAAAAGCGTGGTATGTCTTATTAGTACTCGGTTCAACGGGCTTAGTAAGTTCCAGTTGATCCCAATATTCAGTCATAATTGAGTAAAATTCATGTATGTTCCTATCTCCTTGACGTGCAGCTTGAATTTTATGTTCAAGTTGATACCTCTTTGCAAAATTAGACTGAACAAACGTGGCCAAATAATCCCAATATCTAGTCATAACTAAGTAAAATTCGTGTATGTTTCTATCGCTTTGACGTGCAACTTGAATTTCACGGTCAAGTTGATACCTCTTTGCAAAGTTAGACCGAACAAAAACATAGCCAACTAGTCCCAAATTTACTTAGCTGTAGTGAATTTTGTGATGTGAACACCAATGGTTTGATCCACTTAATTATTAATCCAAGTAATGATTTTAGAATTGTTCATGTCCTAAATTCTTTTCAAATTCACATACCATGGAAGAACATATGAGAAATCAAGAACAACAATCACCTCTTCTGCTCCAGATTGATGACATCATCACATACGATGTTGACATCAGCCATAGCTATCCCTTAGAAATTTTCACAACATTTGTCCAACATCTGGACTATGTTTACGAACTTACTCTGATACCATGTTAATATTGATTAAAAAAAACAAAGAACATAAAGAAAATATTATTACGACACTTGGTCTTTGCAATCACATAAAACATTACTTAACATACACAATAAAAGCCTTTATATAGTAGGGCAACATAACAAAAACTAAATGACTAAACTACCCTTAAAACTAATATGCTAGACCCCCCAAAAGAAATTAAGCTTTGAAGGGAAAAATAGAAAACCTGATTTGTGGTCATGAGAGGCTGCCCTTCAAGCCGCTTCAGTCGAAACTTAAACACAGTAAACCCTGAAACACCTTTCTCAGCCCAGTAATTAACAACCTGCAAAATCATTGTAACAAAATGAAGACCAACTGCTTGAAGAGTTCTAAGAAACTACACACCGATCACCAATCAATCAGCAATAGGAATGTGCACGAATCAAAACCACATTGCTTTAATGCACATAATACTAAAAAGCTAATTCTCCCACAAAACCAAGTTGACAGTTATCACCAATGAAGTATAACTCACCAAAATGGATTTTGCTGAAATCGTTTTTTTATGTACCCCAAAGTATTTAGCCGACTCTCAAGGAGAAGGTGGGGAACAAATTTAGATCTACTACCTAGTAAGGATTATGTCTCATTCCCACCAAGAAGGCTTGTCTCTGTAAGAATGGAATTCATGCCTTCGTAGAGAAGGTCAGGATTCCTGGCCCCACGAGTCAACTAGCAACGGTTTTTTAGTGGAAAACTTAACAACCATGTCCAAGTTCAGGCAACTCTTTACCAATTGGTCCAAACTCCAAATCCTAAAGTAAAGATGATTCTTATCCGATCCATAAGCATGCAAGGAGACACAAAATGAACCATCAGAATGTACAATCTATCACAAACATTAGAGGACTAATATTGCTAATCCAATAGGAAACAACGTTAAGCTTTTCAATGGATAAGAAAAGAAGATCACATTATGTATCAAAACAATGCATTTTGAAAAAAAAAACAATATGGAAGGATGTTACATAGTTCTAATGCCAGAACATAAGCACAATGAATATTACAAAGAAAAGACAAAAAAAAACCTACTTGAGTATGTTTCAGATAATACCTGGTATAAGCCATCATATGTGTAAACTTTGCCCACATAACTATTTGCACTTTGATGGCCACGAACAACTCTAACAGGCACACATTGTTCCATACAGTTCTGTAATTAAGTAAAAAAAATTGTTGAAACCCTGACTTACAGTGTCAAAGTAGAAGATGTCATATTAATATTTTCACACATACATCAACCCCGACGTAAAAATTTTAAAAAAAATAGTCAGGTTCTAGCACATAAATGTATGGCTGCAGACCCCCAAGACGAAATGGTCATAAACGAAACTGTGAAATTCCACCTTGAGTGGACTCTGTATATTGTTAATATTTATAGTGGTAGAGTACATGAGATAACAGAGTAGAGGCTCTCATGACAAAAACTGTCCTTTAAAGACAACTGATACAAATCTGTGATCTTTTATGTTATTTAAAGTTGCAGATCTTACAAGCATAAACTGAACAAGGGAGGGAAGGCAGGAAGACTAAATAAAATTATCATCAAAGATGGGAGAACTCTGCTATGACTTGGCTTTTCAATATTAACAAAAACACTACGTTAATGACTATACGAGCATAGGGCGCAGAAACAAATTGCATGAATATATGCCCCAAAAAAAAACCAAATGCAAGAACTTCCTTTTAAGACACAAAATTTTACTGATAATCATTAGAAAAACTTTACAAGAAACAAATCAATGGTGGACAAGGAATCCACACAATGACTACAAGCCACATGAAGCTCTCCAACTTATTCTAATACAAATGAGAGGAATATCCTCAAATTCCTTAGCTGTGGAAGTCCAAAAAGAAGCAAAAAAATGAATTCTATCTCATAGTCCCTCAACTTTTTCACACTTATCCTCAAAAATCCTTGCATTCCTTTTTTTCCAAATCACCCACAAAGTAGCAAAGAAAGCATTGCACCAAAAAATCTTCCATTTTCAATTTCCCCCATACCGCACATCATTTAAACAAAACATAGAATTCATTTTCCTTGGGCAACCCAACAAAAATTCCCAAGACCAAAGAATTTATTCCACAAATTTCGTGTCAAAGGGCAATGCCAAAAAAGATGATCCACACTCTCATAATCCCTTCTACACATAACACATCATTGTGGTTAAAGACAAAAATTAGGTCCCCGCTTTTGAAGAACCTTATTGGTACTAATCTTTGGTGGGCAATAATCCATGCTCAAACTTGCCCTTTTAAAGACACATTTGCTTTTCAAATCTCCAATGAAGGTTCGGAAAAAATAATTTAAAAATCATCAATCAAAGACACAAAGAAGGATTTTCAAGAGAAGACATCCATTGGATCACCAATCCTCCAAATTAGGAGACAACTCAACATGATTAAGCAAGGAAAGAAGATTAAGACCCTACAAAACCCAAAATCCCAAGCAATAGGATTAAAGTATGACCGAACCATAGAGGAAAATAATCATGGAAAGAGAGTAGAGAAATAAGACCCTCCCACCCAAATATCCTCCTAAAAACGCACTCTAGTTCCAACACCCACAATGAACTTAACCCCTCGAGCAAAGCAAGGTAACCCCGGAGAGATAAACTTCCACGAACCCCGAAAATTATCCCTTTCAATCTCATTAGCCTAAAGCCCATACTTGCTTCTAATAACGGCATGCCACGATGAATCTTACTCCAAAAGAAACCTCCATAACTATTTTCCAACTAAAGTAACATTCATTTTCACCAAATTCTCTATCTATAGTTTTCCAACCAAAGCAACATTCATTTTCACCAAATTCCCTATCGAATGCAGGAACCTCCTTCATAAGCAAAGATTAAATAGAATTAGATCAACCTCCCAACGTTTGCAGGCAAGACGCTTTTAGAGCTTGTCCCACCTCTATTTGGAATCTCCAAAACAAGTATATGCATCTTATGGGTCTCTCTACTCACTGTCAATTCATTTTGAATTGGAAACTTCACATAATATCAAAGTTGTTCTTCAGGAAATGGTGGGAAAGTTTCTCCGTCTGAATTCGATTGACTGGGAATTTGATCTCTCTTTAGTATTCATATAGTCAATAAAGACACGGGCAAAAACTAGCCAATCACACATTCAACAAATAATAGAACACCAGGAACAAAGATGATAATATAACAATGTTTAACATGGAAACCAGAAGGAGAAAATAGCCAAAAAGAAATATATTAGGACTTCGGAGGTACATACTTTAAGTCCCAAATTACCACGTAGCATTACTTGATCCTGTATTTGTCTCTTATTGCCAAGTAAATTATTTCCACCTTGACCAGTATATACAATATCTTCACAATTATCCAGATCATCCTCATACTGCCCTGACAAAACAATTGAAGTTGCAAGTGGAAATGTGTAGCCAGTATATTCCTGCAACAATCCCCTGACAAAACTTTAATTGATTTTTCATTAATGCAACAAAAAGATGGGCTGTATGAGAGTAAGAAACAAAAATTAAATCGACAAGGGATCAACCCTCAAACAAAGAACTCCCTTGTGCTACTCGGTTTATTATTTATCATATGCAGCAATAACATTGACAATGCAACAAAAAATAGCAAATCATGCAGACAAGATTACTACTTTTTCAAAAGGTCACATTTGTTTGACTCTCGATACACACTCCTCATAGTCATATCCCACGTACCAATGGCATTTTGGCTAAGGGCAACAAAATAAACAAAATACACCAAATGGCACAACCCATGCAGTCGCAGGGTACACATGACCAAAGAACGCAAAGCTCCACCTAATAACATTAACCACCAAAAGAAAATGCATAATAGTAAAATTACAATGGACAAGAAATTGTTCCAGAATTTCGAAAAATGAAAGGAATTTAAAAATCAAGGGCACTGTTTTGCAACAATACAGGATTTTTTCCCAAAGAAACCACCTTGTTTACAACCAACTAGAAAATGAACCAATGCACACCCACCGACCCCCATACTCAAAAAAAAGAAAAAATTTAACAAATGGAAAAATAATACCTAGTGATGATAGAATAAATCATGAGTTGGTTGATGTCTCCTTCGTCTCTACATGCAGACAATTCCAACTTGAAAGAAGTTCCCTCCATTCCCTTAAACCTTAGCAGTCAATATCACATGAAAAGTGTAGTATAATACTCTATAAGGATCAAAAGCACATCATCTGACCATCCCTGACAACATAGCCCACACCACAAGACCATCCTCTGATTTTGTTACACTGACACGCCCCCTAAAAACTTCCAACATCTCAAAGTTCAATTATTTCCTGCATAAACTATCCACTTGCAAATCAAATCTCGAGATCCCTATGCCCAAACGAGATCAGTTAAACATCCTGCTTCCTAAAACCCACATTTCCTAATCAATCTGATGAAATTAGAAGTTTACCACCACGCATCCCACAAGAAATCTATTAAAGCTTCTCAATTCAACCTGCTACCAAGGCCAAATAGTAAAAATGAACAGATTAATCATAAGGGGGAAGTTGAAATGACCTCTTTTTAACATAGTTAACAGAAAACCTTTCCCATGAAGAATTACCTCCCACAGCCAATCTCTTCTTGAACCCCTCAACCGCAAAGTCTCAAAATGATATTGCCTTAAAAGGAGAACTCAAAGGAAGACCAAAACATGACGAAGATTATCAAACTCAAGCCTATAGTGTTTTCCATTGTTGAAATTTTAGAGGTTTATAAATCCCAGTTTGAGTATATTCAAAATAGGAAAATGGGGAGAAAAGAAATCAGTAACAGAGTATGTGCACTGAAAAACATAAAAACCCAATTTAAACAGGGCTCCACATTCAAAGATCCACAACCTAAGAAAATGCCAAAGAAAAATAGCTGAGACTCATTACCGGTGGGTACTTTGCCCCTTTGCTGGCAGTTTTCCCAGATTGCCCGATATAATCAATTCCATTCAGCCAGTGGCTATGGAACCCTACAGCAACCATCTCAGCCCGTGAAAAAAACTGATGCCCAACATCAATCCCTGCAATCACAAATGCAAACTGAGCAATCCTTATAAAATATTCTGAAATTGTAACATTTCTTTATTCCTGAATGCCTACAATTTAATGTTCAAGGTTGAGTCGAGTTAAATATTGCCCTAGAAGGAATTCCAGTCAACCACGTCAACTAAAGGAAAAAGCCATTATATAAGCAAACATGGAAAGGTGAAAGCCACCCACCTGGAATGGATCCAAATCTTTTGTTGGGGTATAATATAGCATTAGTCTCCATCATCTGCCACTTTTTAACTTATTAGAAAGATAATAACAGTTAATGAACTTAAATAGCTTAAATACATGGCGCAAACAACTTCGTCTATAATTCTACTCAAATTGATCTTATCAAGCAAAAACACCAATATAGTAGCCACTACAGGCAACTAAATTAATCCACTAACCTAAACTAAACATATGAATACATAAAAATATATGGTTGTCACTTGACATTGTTAGCTGAGGCATGATCATAAAGTGACACAACTCATGGCAGGTAACTGTTGGGGCAGTTCATAATAAAAAAGAAAGGAAATTCCAACAGAGAGGGTAGAATGGCCATTACCATGATAAGTGTAAACCTCAACTAGAACTTCCATAACAAGTCATTACGCTTCATAATGTAGATAAAACTCACCAACCATACAGCAGAATATTTATAAGTAACATGACACCAACTTCCCCCTTATGCAAAGAACAATGACCATCAAAGAATAACTTGCCTTTGTTATGGCTTTCAGATCAGGTCGCTTGGAACCTCGTTTAGCATCATCTTCCGCTGGTTCCCCTTTCTGAACAAGTTTCTACATTAAGATAGACTAAGAAAAGCTAAGGAACTATCAAAACTCAATATTTCATTTGCTTCCTTACTAGAGATAAATTTCAAAATGATATAAATTTAATGAGAAAAAATAATAAAAATGTCTCTGCCATGACGACAATTCAATTAACAAGTAACTCCTCTAATACATTAACCTGACAGAGTAGAGATTTGATAAGTAAGGTGACAAGCCTTGAACCTTCCTACTCTGATTACATAAAAGTAAAATAACAAAAAAATCCAAAATAAAACTTGAGGGTGAGACACGAAGTATATTAAATTATATTTCAACATATCCACATCAATCTATAGCTACTTACATGCAGCAACATACTAGCTATATCCTTTCTAGGTAACATAATGTCAAGGAGTTTTGAAAAAAAAAATCTGGAAAGTTGGATTAGCAATGATTGAGAATAACCCTAATCAAAACAATTTATCAAAGTACAACAAACCAATGTAATTTAAAGTATAAAGCAAATCGAAGCGAACCGGTCTACTGAGGGCCTAGGCGAGAAGCGAAACAAGCGCTTCATCGAAGCAAAAGGAACAATATAAAAAATAAGCAAATACTTTAATTTGATACTTTGATTACTCCTAAATATTCAAGTTTTAACTTTACAAATACAAAATATTTAAATGCAACAAAAATAATAAACATCAACATATTAAATATTAAACATTGTGGCATTCTACAAAAAATCAATTGACATAATCATGTCATCTAAATGTAAAGTTAGCAAATGTGGGTTCGACTTTCACTGAGATTGATTAATATCACTACTAAATAAAGCACTCACAAATTAATTAATCAAATAGAGCATATAGTAAATTGATTAATTAATTTGATTAACCAAGCAAATTGATTAACAAGAGCATTCACATCAAAACAAAACATTCAACATCATCTAATTATAATAAGACAGATTGTCATATGATACTATCATATGAATCTATCAATTTATTTTTTATATATACACATATAACATCATCTCTGCTAGAGTTTAGTTAATGTTAAGGAAGAAGAAGAATGATGGGTTGAGGGGGTGTGGAGGAGAAAATAAAAAAAAATTGTCAGGCATTCGCTTTTGTCGCCTCACCTAGTTCGCTTCGTCGCCTAGGCTCATTTTTACTCGCTTTACTTAACCTCGTTTCGCCTACGATGTTCAAGGCTACCAAGACTTGCTTTCACAACACTGCAACAAACATCAATAATTGCACCAAGGGTTTCTAAGACGATTGAAACTTTATGACCTTACGCAGACCCTAAAGGCCATGCAAATTTAATTTTAGGCCTATTCTGGCATTATTATTTCAATACCATAAAGCTCAAGATATGGCCTTTTTCATTCCATTGACTACCATGGTATATAAATGCAAGTATAAGGATGAATCGCATGAATGATCATTGCAGTGCAATATTAAAGGATATATATTTTCCTCTAAAATCAAACACACTAACCAGGGAGATAACATTTTTGTTACATGATCTAAATCACAACTTCATCAATGAAAAAAAAGCAACTAAATTACAAGCTGGAACATAACAAGCTTATTATCACAAAAGAAAAACCTCCATAATAGTACATAAGGAAAAAGAATATTGGCCTCCTATCAATTAACTAAGCCATTTATAAAAAAACTCCACTTAGAAAAGGAGAAAAAATATTAGACACTCGCCTTGGATTTTGGACCCTTGCTTTGTTTTTTATCAGCTTCAACTCTTGTACACCTCTTCTCCTCTTCCTATGTTACCATCACAAACACACAATTTAAAAAGTTCTTTTTCCATTCAATTGATAATTATAACCAGACACAAATCGAAAACTGATTTCTTCAAAAGTGTGCACATGATCAATGTTTTAAAATTCAACCCAGCCATTGATGTAATGATGTTTTTACTTCTCAAACATAAAAATGTCTGCATCAACAACAGAAATACAGAATATAGTAAGAAGTACACATTTAGTTGAACACAAATCACAGATATTCCACACGATATCCATAAGAAAACCAAGCCAATATATAGAGAAGAACAAAAAATTACAAACAATTCAGTTTCATTCAACAGTTATCCAAACTATGGACAAATTCTTGAATGTACCTGGCATCATACCCTAAGAACATGTGAATTGGTGTAGATAAAATCTTAGGAGCAGTTGCAAAATGCAAATAGGAGTAACTATAATATATAAATGACTAGATTGCCTAATTCATTGCACGATATTCAACTAGAATTTCACACACAAACATGCACACGCCAATTGAAATTGTTTAGAACATTGCAGTTGCCCATTCATTTATGTGCTTGGTGACTGAATGTACTGATGAGTGTAGTACTTCTTGAATGACTAACTTAGTAATCGATTAAGTAGACATTTCATTGAAGCCAAATAAATTAGAGACACAGACAAATCTTTATCAACTGCCCGCGGGGGAGGGGGGGGACACATAACCCCCAAACCATTCCAAAAATGTCAGTCAAAATAATGTTTCCATAGTTATCAAATCGTGTATCGGAAGGCGTATCGTTTTTTTAAAATAGTGTATCGCATCGTGTATCGTAAGATACGGTGCAATTTTAAATAAATAATAAAAATATATATATACCTTTAAAAAAAATCATACATTCATAAAAACATAGCATTTCATTAATATTCTACCAACTATTCAAGTCATCAACATAATCCACTAACATTATAATGCAAAGTTCACAACCATAATTCACTAATTCAAACTTAAAACACCAAATCGAGTGGACTTTGTAAATAAATTAAAAAATTAACATTAATCAAGATTCAAAAATTTTGATACAAAAAAAATAAAATAAAATAAATTGGCTATGTAAATAAATTAACATCATTTCTTCCACTGCACATGACTACATGTTTGTTGGAGTACCTGCCTAGCCCAAAACAACATCTTTCCATAAAAAAAATTTAAAAAAAATAGTCTACCTAGCCCAAAATGATGTTATTCCGTAAAAAAAAAAAAAATCTTTACACGTATCGGACGTATCGTACCGATACATATCATATCGTAAAAGCGTATCGTGTATCAGCCGATATAGTGTAAAAACGATATAGAACTACGATCCGTATCGTTTTAACCCTGTATCGTGACGTATCGTACGATACTAACAACTATGGTTTTGACACAACTTTTCTTCAAAAAAGCCTCATATTCCATAAATTATCATTGTGAAGATATACTTAAAGTCCAATTCCACTTACAACAATGAATTTATTCTATTTTGTTCCCATGAATTATGCTATTACTAGTAGGAACACAAATGGAACATAGGTGAATATATCCACAACACTCAGCAACCATATTTCTCATCAAAAGTGGTAGAAAAATAAACTGCTGAGGCAAAAAATTACAATATGCCGTTAAAAATGAAACTAATTTACCATAACAACTATTGGTAAGTAGATTAATGGAGCTAAATTGGATGTTATTTTAACTAGTATAAGACAAATTCTAAGATCTAATACACTTTTGAAACTGTTACATACAAATATTGGATGAAACTGATGAAAGAAAATAATGACTAATGATCATAGGGCATATTACTTTTTCAGAGATTTTCTCTAAAAAGTGTAAGAGCTCATAGAAATCGTTATAATAACACTTTTCAAACTAGTGTATAAACTGGGCATGCCTCTCCAATTATTGTCAATTTGTTTTCATGTTAAGTTTATGGCTTTTCTATTTCCTTTTTTGTCTTCTTTTTTTCTTAAATTTGAGTACTCACTGACGTATTTCCTATCAAAAAAATAATAATAACTGAAGCCACATCTCACATCTGAATAGACAAACATAACATGACTTCAATCATCAACGCATTCTCCCGCTAGCTTGTTACATATCCATTTCTTGTCCTGTCACATCTAGTATTGCCATCAATCCTTCCATTGACAATGATTAAATAGACAAACAATTTTACAACCGTCCAAACACGGTACCTTTACAATTTCATGTGAAAGGATTTACATTCTAGCATTCAAAAACTACATCCCTGAAGAATTTTAAGGTACACAACAAGACAACATTTTCAACATCTGTTTCTAATCAAGTAACAGAAATACCTACTTTTGACTACTGAGGGACTCAAGTTCATCTAAGCGGCATCAACAATGCTATAGACAAATCCAATTTGGATGCTTAACTTCATATCTAATACGCATGCTTATAAAAGATAAGGATGTACATCAAGCCCTGCGTTGTTCTAAACAAAAATCTAAGTTGTTTAACTTCAACCCAGCATCATTTGATTTCTTCATACAACCTTGAAAAGTGCCAATGCAAGTAAACTCGTATTACGGTAGGCTGTCAGTATGACCTTCACAAGAAGTCCAAATAGTTGTCATATTCTTAAACAGTCAAGGCTGTAGAAGTTACTATAACTTCCAATGGAACAAGGACACAGAACTTCACATATTACATAGCAACAGTCTGAAACTCAGTGCGTGTAAATCAGTGAAACATCAATAACCAAATAAATTAAATCAGAGTCAATGGTCTTTAGCAGTAAAACCTTTATTTCCTACCTGTTGCTGATAATATTAATAATGACCTATATACTTCTAATTCAACAATCATCAGAGCAATAGATTGGTTTTCAGTACATTGAAGCTAATAAAACCAACTAAATACACATATTCGCAGTATAAACAAAGTAAAAAATACAAAGAACTAGAACTTCAGAGTTTTACCTAAAACCAGATGTTCGCCAGGACAACTGAATGATGAGGCAAACATAGAAACCATATATACAAAAGCAATTTCATAGAAACAACGATTCTGTAAATTTCTCTCACCCACACGAAGGCATTAATCTGACCACATTTATATTCTACATATGCTGATGTGTTTGTCAAGAGCAGGGATGTCTCCAATAGGAGTATGTATATAATGTATGCACATTTTACCTTCTTCAACAGTAACAATAAAAAACAATACAATGCCCGATATAGAATAGAAAGGGAAAAAAAATAAGGAGAATAAGAACAAATGTTCAATACATAAGTAGTTTGTTCACTGTACTGTAAGAGCTTGGCAAATGAACTAACCTGTACAAGGTGAAGGTAATGCTTGTTAAAAATCCTCAAAGTCTCCGTAACCCTAGCATATGCACTTTTCTCAGAGACTGTTCCGTTCTCTGTAAACTCTACCAAACTCATATTCAGCTTCTCATCATTCTCTACAACAGCACAGTCCTTAACCTCATCTGACCCTAAAACCTCTATCTGAACCTCTGACCCTCCGATCTCAGAACCCACATTAGGCCTGTCCACCGTTTTCCTGTGTTGCACTCTGGTCTTCTTTCGAACAACCCTATCTTCTTCCTGATTTACAAATTCTTCTCTCTTACAAACTCGTAGAGCCTTTTCGCTATTCAGTTTTTTTAGCCTCGCACTCGACCTTCTCTCACACGGCGAGCTGTCCGACTTCCTATTGTCCAGTCCTTTGCACTTCATTCCTTCGCCGTCAACAATAGAAACCACTCCAGCGTCAAGAGTAGTACTATCAATCGGATTAGCACTCTTGTCAGTGGAAACAACTGACAGAACCACCATTGTCGACCCCAGAGCTAATGACCTGCATGAGAAGAGTAAAAATCAAGAATCAAAAAATGGAGCAGAGTGAGAATATCTTTTTCTAGAGCACGTACCGATCTTGAAGGGAAAAATATGAAGAAATGGAAGAAATGGAGAGTGAGCCCTGCGGGGGAGGGAAAAAAGAGGATTCAACGATTTGAATTATTAGGGTTACATAATAGGCACAGTGGAACGAACACTAAAGTGGAGAGAGAGAGAGTCTAAAATCTCCACTCACGAGGGAAAGAGAGAACGAACAGACACGCACTGAGTCACGTTTGATGTGTGTGGGTTTTGCGCTTATTTGTTTTGTCTTGTTCGTTCCCGCTCGCTTTTCTCAGGCAAATCAAGGCAGTAAAATTTGTTTCTTTCAATTTCTCCTTTTTTTTTTTCCTAAACAAACGAGAAAAAAAAATTATTCAAACGAATTCCAGTTTTCCCCCCCTCTTTTAATGCAATAAATTTGATTCGGCATCTAATTCAAAATTCAAAATTGATTTAACTCGGTGGGCCATGATATTTTCAAATTTATTTCAAGATTTATCCAATTTTACCCTGCTAATTTAGTATTGAATATGTCTTAAAACAATTACTTGTGAAATTGACTTATCTATTATTAAGAAAATGATGGTTCCAAATATGAGAAATTGTCTATGATTAAAAAAATAATGATTCAAAATATGAGAAACGATATTAGTTGTTAATCGAAAGTATTCTCTCTTATTTTATTTGGCACACAATTAGTGTTTTTTATAAGATTGGAACTCTAGCACATATGATGGGTTTTGGTTATTTTGAATGGTATTCAAAGTGAAATTATTATTCCTAACGAATTTCTACTTCAACATTGGGCTCGACAAACATAAAATTTCACTTGTACTCAAGAAATCGAAAATTAGTTGTTGTCACTTTTGACTAAATCTTTGAGAATCGTTTGTGGAGATCATACATACATCAAATTGAGGATACTGTAAAGCAAACAGAACACGAGTTAACTAATTATACCAAATATTGCCATAACTTTTCAGTCATGCGTGGAATTAGATTGAATTTTGTTGGAAATAATAGGTTTTAAATAAATAATTTTGATATTTATTTGTTTAAAATTATTAAATATTAAATAATAATTTATTAAAACATTTTTTTGACTTTTGTGAAAATTTGAAAATGTGTAAAGCAAATATGACATAAAATACAACTAGTTCAAAATTTGTGACTTTTGATTAAAAAAATAAATTCAAATAATTACATCTTTT
>CM042190.1:34050394-34063062 GCA_023539305.1 Ilex asprella
GGATGGGAGGTTTTTAGGCAGGGATTGAGGGGGCGTTTCTGGGCTTGGGAGAGAGATAAAAGGAAAGGTGGTGATGGTGATGGTGGGTGGGGTTGGTTGTGGATCTATTGTCATTAAAAGAAATAGAGGCGCTGGTGGTAGAAAGGGAGAGATAGAAAGGGTGGGTGGGCCAATTAGGTGAGGGAGGGAAAGAAAATAAGAAATCAAAAGAGAAGAAAAATGAATGGGGCCAAGCTTGAAAATGAAATTATATATATATGTGTGTGATGAGTTTAACGAGGTAGACGGGTACGGGTACGGAGCGTGGATAAGTTACGGTCCACCCTTACGTTTATTTTCTTACGAATTTGTACGAGTATCTCCGTATACGTTCATCGTCTAATACATAGAGTTCATTCCACATCCAAACGGAGCGAGTTTGGACAAATATCTGTTTTTTTCAGTCCACTGTCATCCCTAATTATTGCATTGTCATTTATTGTTCCATTCAAGTATAATTGGAATTCTGAAGATAGAAGTGTTGGTTCTTAAAAAACAGAACTTCGTTCTATATTGAGAGACAATTGATTATAAAGCTTAAGCATCGAGATAGATCAAATATGTCTCAAGAAAACCGTGATTAGACAGGGCTTGAATTATTATTATTTATGATTTTCGATTTTTTTATAATTCGTGTGATTATGCGTCACTATAAGTGCATTACTGCTTATGTTTTATTTAAACAGTTCGCATGTAACAATATTCTTAGTGATTTAGATTTCAATACAGTAGTTAATATTTAATATCTAACTCTCTCTCTCTCTCACTTTCTATCTCTCTCTATATATATTATGTTGGATAACAATCTTAAGATATATTTATAGTATAATTAGATTAATTATTGTTCTATATAAATCAAAATTTTGAATTATGTCATATTGCTGCACTACTTTATTAAAATCATAATGTTATTTGCTTATGTTTGTGTAACATAAATGACTACAAATAATTCTACTCCTACAACCATTGTTCCTATTTCAGTGAGCGTGTCTCATGAAAAAAAACCCGAGTGTTGGCAACAAAAACTGTATTTTTTTCTCACCACATTGAACTTTGCCAAGTTTCTAAGTGAGAATATACTTGCACTTAATGAAAAATAAACTGACAAGGAGAAGTTGATTGCAGTGGATACTTAGAAGCATTTAGATTTATTGTATAGAAATTATATTTTGAACATACTAGACAATACATTATACAATATATAGAGTGTTGTCAATTTTGCAAAAAGAACTTTGTGAGTCTTTTGACAATAAATACAAGATCGAGAAAGCCGACACGAAGAAATTCATTGTTGGTAAATTGTTGGATTATAAAATGATGGATTTAAAGACCGTCATAACCCAAATTCAAAAACTTAAAGTTATTATTCATGACATCCATGCCGATGATATGTCTCTAAGTTAGTCATTCTAAAAGGCAGCAATCGTGAAAAAATTACTACCACTTTGGAAGGATTTCAAAAACTATCTCAAGTATAAGCGCAATCAAATGAAATTTGAAGAATTGATTATTTGTTTGAAGATTGAAAAATATAACTGCAAATTTGATAAGAAAATTGGAGTCTTTAATTCCATGAAATATAAAGTCAACATTGTGGATGGTGGGACAAATATTAACAAAAAGAGGAAGCATAATTGTGAATGTACAAATCAAGGATATAAGAAGTTCAAATTCAAGTGCTATAACTGTGGCAAATTGAGACATCTCTCCAAAAGTCAAAGAACTTCAAGAAGCCAAATGCTTAAACAAACGTGATTGAAATTGACAAATTTTCAATAAAAATCTCTGACATGAACTTCTCAGTAATTGTTTCTAAATGTAACTTGGTGAAAAATCCTAAGG
Organism: Ilex asprella; assembly: GCA_023539305.1. Taxonomy (NCBI): domain Eukaryota; kingdom Viridiplantae; phylum Streptophyta; class Magnoliopsida; order Aquifoliales; family Aquifoliaceae; genus Ilex; species Ilex asprella. The sequence continues at coordinate 34,052,276 of CM042190.1, forward strand.
AGCAGTGAGTTGACACTGGTGATACTTGACACATTTGCTCCAACAAATGTATGTTATCTATTTATAAGAAGTTAGAGAATGATGAACAACTTTCCATGAAAAATTCTTCTACCTTAAAGGTTGAAAGATGTGACAAGTTGATATTAAAGATGACATCTAATAAGGATCTCACATTGAAAGAAGTATTTCATGTCCTCGACATTCACAATAATTTGTAGTAAGACACACTTAGAGTAGTGTTATTAGAATCGAACTTGACCGGCCGGTCCAACTGATAAAACAAGCCCTTATCGTCCCAATTTGTTAATTAAACCACGACGTGCAACGAAACCATTTTAAAATCAGAAACCAATTGATTTTGAAGAAAAGTGGTGAATCATGTGATTCTATAAAACAAGGCGGTAAATCTTAAATAATATAAAAAATTTAATAAAAACTTTATTTTGGCAAATTTACCCTAAAAATATATATATTTTTCTCCAATGTATAGCCAGACGCACCTCCTCCCATTTTCCTTCTTTCTCTACTTAGTAGACGATGAATTAAGCACAATCTCCAGTCAGATGAACTCGAATAGATCCCCTCAAAACAATCTCTTTTTCCACTCGGTTGTAAGTGTGTATATTGGTAATATAAGTATTGATTTCTCTCCATCTCACACACACACAATGATGTTGTGATCGATTAATGGGCATTAGGTAATGGGGACGATGGTAAATCTCTATTTTTGGCTTTATTTACTCTCTTTTCCCTTATAATTTACAATTTTTTTTAATTTATTCAACAAAATGTTTGATGAAAAATAGAACGAATGAATTAGAGCGGACATGTTTTATATTATTTGTAAGCAAATTATTATGTTTTATAATATTTTTTAAGATTTTTTCACTATACAACCAGTTCGATCAGTTGATTTAACGATTGAATTATTGACCTGATCCCTCTGTCAATTCAATATTTGGTCCAATTCTGATAACATCGATATAGAGCGAGTCGGGATGCAATAGCTATCAAACATCAAGGTGTTTTATTGTTAATTTTTAAAATTACTAGGCTATCTTTATAATTAATCGAAATGTGGTGTTGCTTTTCCCTAAAATTTATTAATTTTCCATTATTGTTGGACCAAAATACCCCAAACCATATCTCGCATGCCCGTTTTCTCAGAACCCTTGATCAGTCCCAACCCTTACCCCTTCCTTCCTCTCTCTCTTTCCCTGGAGACGCTGCGTATTGGGCGAGAGTTGCCGCCGACTAGCAAAACAGGTACAGTTTAGTTTCTTCACCTTCGCTTTGTATTCTCCTCCTATTTATGGCCCGACACACAGGCACACACAGATCTCTCTCCCCCCCCCCAAAAAAAAAAAAAAACACACACGCACACACGCACACACACACACACACACACAATTATTGGCATACACATCGACAGACAGTCTCAACTCAAGCACATCACTGATCACATTCACACCCACCTACATACACACATTCCGTGTCTGCAATGATGCAGGAACTATTAGATAAGTCTTCCAAATAAATTCGATGAAGCCTATGTATAGTGGTACCAACTACCGTCACCCATCACCTCCCTATCAGTTGGTATGCCTACCGCATCCAAGCCAAAATTAATTGGCAAAACCAGTTAAGAGTGGATGGAGAGACTCATCACTCTTATGGACCAACCTTAGTACCCTATATTTTATGACGTTAGCATCTCCAGATCTTACTTTTTTTAAACCCGAATTTAAATTTCGGTAAAAAATCCCTTAAAACATTGTCCAGTGTTATACTCTTAACTCTTACTAAATCAAAGGTCTCTAAAACTTTTCCTCAAATCATCCATGTTTAGATTTCATTCTCATTTAAAGATCTAATAGTCATTTTTTATCCTCTTTTAAATTTGAGTTTGTCTTTTAACTTTGAGTTTCTCCATTGGATTGTTTTGTATGAAATAAAGTTTTTTACTTAAATATTGAATCAAATTTGAGTAAAAGTCGGAGAGACATTTTATCGTCGACTCAAAACGGATAGACAGACTTTCAGAATTCGTATGGGTGATAGGCTCGACGCATTAACATAATGGCAAAGTAAGTCTGTCAATGGATCAGTTTTTTGATTCATATTGAAACTCGATTAGTTGGATATGGATTGATATTTATATAGTGATTACTCGAATCCGAATCCGAATCCAATCTCTTATATTTCATGGATTTGGATTTAGATATACGTATATCTGATCCGATTATGATCAAATCCAATCCAAAACATATATATTTTGATAAAAATATTGAAGTGTCCTATAGATGAGTAATGGGAAGCTCGCCTATTTAGTTAAAATTTAGGTGTAATTTGTTAAAATTTAGTTAACTTAAATTATTCGGGTAAGATCATATTTCAGACTGTTAACGGATTCGGATATGAATCACGAAAATAACTTGAATGGAGTCAAAATGATATTACTCCGCGGATCGGGATTATAAAATTTTTCATTTAATAAAATCCGATGGATAATCGGACCAGACTTTTAAAATCCGTTTTAGATTCGGATCAGTCAAAAACTAATGAGTGGAGAGTTCGAGGCAACTCATTCATTTTTTTTTTGCTATTGGAAATGGAGATACATATACAAGTAAGAGTAGAAAACTATCTATCTTGTGCAGTCAAATCTACTTGAAGTGCTGCCCTTGCCGCTTGTGGTAGTTCTTCATTTGAAAGTGTACTCGTATGCCCACAACTAGGGAGAGATAAATATAAGAATCAGAAGATAAACCCGAAAACACAGCTATGTTAAATTTATACCTCAAAACCAGTTAGCAATGGTTGGAGAGACCCTGCAATCATACAATTCAAGTTATTCAACCTCAGGTGCTCCTAATTTTTCAGAGTTACAAATCTCTCACATTATGTAATAATATCTCATAAGGATGTTAGATTTCTTTTACCTCATCAGGAGGATGCCAGAGCAATTTTTTCAGAGTTACAAGAGTAGCATGTAGATCTTGCCGTTGTAGTGAGTACATTAGAAAAGAGGATTATTGATGTAGGATAGAATTGAAAGACAACTAAGGAAAGGAAAAATATCGAAAACGGGGCTGTTTCAGGGTTGTTTAGGGGATGGAGGGCTGTGAACATTACATGAACAGTGAATGAAGAGTACGTGAACAGTAGATGGAGATAAAATGCAAGAAGGAGAATTAGAAGAAGAGAAGATAGTTCTAGGCCGCACACTTAGAAAACCCAAGGCATCTCACCTAGGGGCTCTTTAGCATTGTACCAAAGAAAGGATTGTATCACACAATCTGAAATTTTCATATATTCATTCATCATACCTCAAAGTCTTGAAGTTACATCAATATATAGTACTTAAGAAACTAATTAGTGCTAAAACCTTTTAACTCCCAAAAAGCTAGATGCAAAGAATGTGTCATGGTGCATGAATATGTGGATACGTGCATAGAAACCTGTGGTTCATGTAACTAAATGAAAGGTCATAAGGCAAATCAAAAGTCATGAAGATTTTTAGAAACCATCCAACCCACGTCTCTTATACACCTTTATTGGACGTTGCCATTTTTCATCAACTCTCCCCGACTTGAAAGAATTCAACATTGGCGAGTTAATAGCATAAATTTTTTCTTAAAGATCAAGGTTGAGATGTTGGAATTGTTCGTCGGTAATCTAGGTGCAATTTGAAAGTGGACGCCCCTTCCATTTAACAAGATATTTCTGATAACCACCACTTCTAGTTGAAATAATCTGATGATCAATCACGTCTTCAATTTCATCTTTTAAATATGTGGCTTGTGGCAGAGAAGTAACTGGATCAGAGTATACATCATTGTTGGTGTGTCCAGGGTATTTAGTAAGGTCCTCAATATTGAAGACATTATTGATGCCCATATTTTCAGGTAAGTCAAGAACATAAGCATTGAAGTTAATTTTCTTGAGAACTTTAAATGGACCAGCACTCTTTGAATGAAGTTTTTTATAAGCACCTTTAGGATACCACTCAGGCCTCACTCGGACCATAACCATGTCTCCCTCTTCGAATTCAACAATCCTTTTCTTTAAATCAGCATGTCGTTTGTAGCTATCATTGCTTATGGCAATCTTTCGTCGAACCCCAGCATGTATGTCAGAAATGTGCCTGCTAAAGGCTTCAGCTTCAGCACTTGGGCGAGCCTCGATAGGTAACGGAACCAAATCAGTTGGCTTTCTAGGAAGCAAGCCTGTAACAATCTCAAATGGGCTGCGACTTGTAGATCTATTGATAGAACTATTATATGCGAATTCAGCCATAGGAAGTACTTGATCCCAACTACTAACATGATCTCCGACGAGGCAGCGAAGTAGGTCTCCCAAATTGTGGTTGACAACCTTAGTTTGACCAGTAGTTTACAGGTGGAAAGCGGAAGAAAACTTCAGCCTTGTATTCAACAACTTCCATATAGTGCGCCAAAAATAACTTACGAACTTCACATCACGATCAGATACAATAGTTCGAGGTAATCCGTGAAGACGACCAACTTCTTTAAAGAAAAGCTTAGCAATGTGAATAAACATCGGATTTCTTTGAACAAGGAATAAAGTGAGCTATTTTTGAGAAGCGATCCACAACCAAATAAATGGAGTTGTGTCCTTGAAGGGTTCTAGGTAGTCCAAGGACAAAATCCATACTTAAATCCTGCCATGGCTCATGTGGCACAGGTAGTGGGGTGTATAAACTAGTATTCTTCTTTCTTCCTTTTGAAAGTTGGCAAGTTCGACACTGTGAAACTACCTTGGCTACATCCCGCTTCAATTTTGGCCAATAAAAACGATTTTCAGCCATTGAAACTGTCTTATCTCTTCCAAAATGACCTGCTGCCCCTCCAGAATGTAATTTGCAAATTACTTGTTCACGAAGAGAAGTGTCGGATAAGCAAAGCCGGGTTCCCTTCAAGAGGTAGCTGTCATGTAAGGAAAAATCATCATATCCCCCCTGCTGTCCAGACAGTAGCTTAGCATGTATAACTCTGAAATCCTTGCAAGAAAGATAGTCCCCTTTGAGCAAATCAAAACCCACAACTTGTATAGCCATGGAAGAAAGAACATACACTACTTGGCTAAGTGCATCAGCTGCTTTATTCTCAGAACCAGCCTTATGTTTGATAACAAAAGAGTACTCTTGTAGAAATGAAACCCACTTACCATGCCGATGACTCAATTTCTTTTGAGAGTTAATTTATTTGAGTGTTTCATGGTCGGAATACAACACAAACTCCTTAAAAAGAAGATAGTGATGCTAATACTGAAGTGCTTGTATTACTGCATAGAATTCCTTGTCATAGTTAGAGTACTTTTGCTTGACTTCGTTGAGCTTTTCACTAAAGTAAGCAACCAGGTGCCCTTCTTGAGTAAGCACACCTCCAATCCCAACATGGGATGCATCGCAAGCCACTTCAAACACCTTTGTGAAATCAGGAATGTGTAGTACAGGAGCTTCAGTCATCATTTTCTTTATTTCTTCAAAGGCTTTTGTTGTTGCTTTGGTCCAAACAAACTGTCCCACCTTCATACAGTTGGTTATAGGTACCATAATTGTGCTGAAATTCTTGATAAAGCGACGATAAAAAGTCGCCAACCCATGAAAACTTCGTACTTCATGCAAGGAACTAGGAATCGGTCAATCCAGAATGACATTCACCTTACTTGGATCAGCCTCTACTCCTTTAGATGAAACAACAAAGCCCAAAAATAGAACACTTGAGCTCATGAAAGAACACTTCTTCAAATTCATGTAGAGCTTCTCGTGGCGGAGAACCCTCAAAACTTGTTGAAAAAGAAAGATGTGTTCTTCATTGGTCTTTGCTATATATTAGAATATCATCAAAGTAGACAACCAGAAATTGACCAATAAATGGCGACAATACCAGTGTCATAAAGCGCATGAAGGTTCTAGGGGCATTTGTAAGACCGAATGGCATGACAAGCCATTTATAGAGGCCATCCCTTGTCTTGAAATGTCTTTCATTCATCTCTGGTCTTATGCGTATTTGATGGTATCCACTTTTTAGATCTATCTTCGAAAATATGCAAGAACCAACCAACATATCATCAAGCCTTGGAATGGGGAATCAGTATTTGATTGTGATCTTGTTTATAGCACGACTGTCAATACACATGCACCAACTGTTATCTTTTTTTTGGCGTGAGCAATGCAGGGACATCACAAGGGCTTAAACTTTTCCGAATAAATTCCTTGGATAACAGCTCATCTACTTGCATTTTACGCTCTGCATGTTCACTTGGATTCATGTGATAGGCTGGAAGATTAGGCAATTGTGACCCTGGAACGAGGTCTATTGCACGCTGGACATTGCACTTTGGAGGAAGTTCATTTGGTAGCTCTTCGGGTGCAACATTAGAGAAGTGTGATAGCAGCTCAGTCACCTCCGGTGGTATTACAGTGGATAAAACAACTTCTGTCTTTGATACTTCTTTCATCACCACAACATATACGACCCCCGATTCCATGCTTTCTCATTGAAAGCGCTTCTTGGTGAGAACATGAAGGGAATTTAGCTTAACATCAGTATCATCCTTTAGTTTCTTTTCTTTGAATTTCTCCATTTCAGTTGTAGTCAACGACTTCAAAACAATCTCTTTGTTGTTAAATGAGAAAGAGTATATATTTTGTTTGTACATCTCTATCATAAAGTCAAGACCTTCCCAGGAGGATGTAGGTAACTTTCATAGGAATCACATCACACCAAATAGAATCACTATAGGAGTCGTAAGAAATAGAGACAAGACATCGTTGAGTTACCGGAATAGAAGTGCTATCAATCCAAACTACCTTATATGACTGAGGATGTGGTTGAATGGGAAGCTTAAGACGCTCAACTGTGGATGATGATACAACATTCATGCAACTGCCACCATCAATAATAAGTTTACGGGCTTGATCTCCACAACGAACCAGCATCTGAAAAATAGATACGCCTAACAATCTTCTTTCTCAACTTTAGGAGTTGCAAGGATGCGCCTAACAACTGAAATCAACGAAGTGTCAATCTCTTCGTCTTCTAAATCATCAGTATTGAAGGACCCTACATCAAACGATTCCTCCTCATCCTCATGGTGTTGTTGGCCAGATTCCTCATTATGCTCCACTCTAAAAGGCCTGTCTGATCGTGTAGTCATGGTACTACCCTCGCTCTGATACCAAAATTAATGTAGGACAGAATTGAAAGGCAATTAAGGAAAGGGGAAATACAAAAAACGGGGCTGTTTCAGGGTTGTTTAGGGGATGGAAGGCTGTGAACAGTACACGAACAGTAGCAGTGAATAGTACACACAGTGAACAGTGAATGAATAGTACGTGAACAGTAGATGGAGATAGAAAGCAAGAAAGATAATTAGAAGAAGGCAAGATAGTTTTAGGCCTCACACCTAGAAAACCCAAGGCATCTCACCTAGGGGCTCTTTAGCATCACACCAAAGAAAGGATTGTATCACACAATCTGAAAATTTCATATATTCATTCATCATACCTCAAAGTCTTGAAGTTACATCAATAGATAGGACTTAAGAAACTAATTAATGCTAAAACCTTTCAACTTCCAAAAAGCTAGATACAAGGAATGTGTCATGGTGCATAATATGTGGATACATGCATAGAAACTTGTGGTTCATGTAACTAAATGAAAGGTCATAAGGCAAATGAAAAGTCATGAAGACTTTTAGAAATCATCCAGCCCACGTCTCTTATACACCTTTATTAGACGTTGCCATTTTTCATCAATTACTTTACACTATCCATAGACTTTTAGAAACCATCCAGCCCACGTCTCTTATACACCTTTATTAGACGTTACCATTTTTCATCAATTACTTTACACTATCCATCTTTGTTTACTTTCATATGTTGCTACTTGCCGATGGCCAGAGAATTGTTGCTGAATGAAGATCCTAATTGTATTTGCTCTCATTCATCCCATACCCAAGTCACCATATCACCACCTTTTAGTTATTGCATGCCATTGTTGTGTGAGATATTATCCAGTTATTGGTTAAGCGTGTTATTCTTCATCTTAAGTTCCTATTGTTCTCTTGTTTGGCAGATTCAGGAAGTGATAGCCATCATTAAATCACTACATATGTTCTCTCTTTCTTAATTACTGGAATATATTTATAAATGTATGTCTTATTGATTTCCATTTTTCCCCTAATCTGTTTATTTGTGTATCTTTGGTTGAGGAGACTTATCAGGAAATCAAGTATTCAAGTGTATTTTTTTGGTTGGGAATGCTTAAGGATAGACCTAATTTAATTCGTTCAGGTATTAATTTACTCTTTATGTTTCCTGTAGGGTAGTATATTCTATGACAAATGGAGGAGGCAAAATGTTCAAAGATAAGGGTTCTTCAAACCTACGGTCTGCCAGCAGGATAATAGATAAGAAAGCCAGAAATGAAAAGAATTCAAGGATCCATTCAAATTTGAATTTTGTTCATACGACCACTCAAACCTATGCTTTTGCTCCGGCTAACCCAAATGTTCCTACTATTGCCCCTGCCACTTCTAGCAACTACAATTGGACTTCTGGAGAAGAAGAAATGCTGGTTTCCAGGGATCACCTTTCTGGGTTTATATTCATGTGCAATGGAAAAACAAAAGCCGATTGCTACAAATACAGAGTTTTTGGTCTTCCTGCAGCAAAAATGGAAGTTGTGGAGAAAATCAAGCTACATACGAAGCTATTCTTGTTTGACTTTGACTTAAAACTTCTATATGGTGTCTACACTGCGGCCTCTAAAGGAGAATTGGGAATGGAACCAACTGCTTTTGGAGGGAGATTTTCGGCACAGGTAAGATTCTTTCTGCTGTTGCAGCCTTTAAAGATGCTTATCAACTGGTATTGTAAAATGATTAAAGAAAATGTACTGCAGACTGGTGTCTTATGGCATGCATTGGCAGTTCAAAGTAAGAATTTATTATGAAGTTTCAACTTGTCAAAAGTCATGTGTACGGACGTGCTTATACAAGGGGAATAAAACAAATGTGTACGGACGTGCTTATACAAGGGGAATAAAACAAAGTCATACAATTTCTCCCTAGTTCTAAGAAAGTCCTTTAAAATTGTCTCTTTATTTTTTTGTTCCCTTCAAATGAATGAGAAAACTTTATTGCTCAATGAAATATTATGTCACTTGTTCTAAGTTTTTTCCTCACCGAAGGAAGGCTGGAGTTGTGAGCCACTTATAAGCTGAACGTGGGATGAGTTTGCCATTAAAAATGTGGTTTCTGTAATTTTTTCGGAGTTGGAACGTTGGAATATATATTTATTCTTTATTTTCTAGACATACAACGATGTTTCTATTTTTGTACGTAGGAAATCAAATTGAAGTTCTAGACCTGATAAGAATTGTCTTGTTTTCAGAAACAATAGTCTTGGCTGGTTCAGGATTGCAGGTACTCCTTGCATCCTAAGACTGGGGGTCTCACACCACAAAAGTTTGGATTTGCGACCTAGGTTACCCAACTTCCATGTTTAGAATTTAACCCTAGTCCCAAGTAAATTAAGATGTAGGTCACATTGGGTTGAACTTCTGATCTCTTACTGAACACTCACTTGATGTGATTATACACTTATTCATTACTAGCATATTTTTAATTTATCATTAAAAGTATTGTGTTCTTTGAGTTCTGCAATTTGCAAAGAAAAAAGGTGATGTGCAGTATTCGTAGGCTGAAAAATGCTGAAAGATTCTGCTACATACCTACGGCATTGAAGGCATTAATTGTTTAAAGAGAGTGGTAGGCATTTGTGACTTGATTCAGACGCATTCCATACTTTTGCCTTTTCGGTTTGTGTCGTGCCGTATCTTGTTTGACTAGGGATTCTATGCATACTGAAGTAATTCTTAGGACATAGGTTTGCCTAGTTGATTGGCCCCCTAAGTAACATTAAGTTCCAGTTATTAGTTTGATCCAAGGCTTTTAAAATTGGGAATCTACCTTGAATCAGTAAGGGAGGTAGGATAAAGGATCGAAATCGTAGGATTGGACTGAAAATCGTAAGATCATATGAACTGAAAAAATGATACGAAAAATATATAACAGTATAGAATTCTTAAAAACAAGTAATAAACAATCCTAGTGTATATGCAAATAGAAATGTTGTGACATAAAATTTAGATAAATGATCAAAATTTGAGAAACTACAATTTGAGCTTTGAAGAAGGTTGAAAATCAAAGGTGGGCTGTTGATCTTGTGGATTTTGCGAAGAATAGTAGGAGGATTGAAATGTAGTTGATTTTGAAGAGAGTTGATAATGGGCTTGTTATAGACTTGTCTACAGGTCTGACGTCAATTGTGCAGTAAGGATTTTGAGGGCATTCTGCTCTATTGTATTGTGGCGGACTGGAGATCATCGTTTGTTCCATAATAATATTGTCTTTCCCTTCTGTTTTCCCATTTCTTTGCTGGACACCTTGTGCATCTCAAGTTGTCTCTGATGTACTCTTTTCATATTAATAAGATTGTTTAGTTTGCTATCAAAAAATAAAAAAATGCTCATCAATTTCAGTTGTTGGCATGCCTAGGTGAGGTTTGAGATATTCAAGGATTGCTTACCTCTGCCTGAGAGTGCTTTCAAACATGTCATCAAAGATAATTATAATGGAGGTTCCAAATTTAGACAAGAGCTAAGTGCTGAACAGGTAAAGATGTTTGAATGCATTCTTCTTCACTCTATGCCCTGTAATTATCTTGTTACTGTAGCTGATTTCCTCACTCCCCC
>CM042190.1:34063462-34073655 GCA_023539305.1 Ilex asprella
GCCTGTAGCTGAGTTTTCTTCTTCTTATGCCCAATATTTAGGTCGATCGCAACTTACTCACCATGAATTGGCACTTAATTCTCAACATGTTCAACAAGCTGGCCCTCTTTTTGCACGTGTACCTCTTGCCTCAATAGCAGACATGGATTGTTTGCAGCTGACTACACAGTCTATGCATCTTCTGCGAAAAATCCCACAGACCGTAGCTGATCCATATTATCCCGCCGAAGGCCGTCAAGTTTATTTTCCTGAATATCATTTCTTACATCAACAGACACCATTTTGCAGGTGAGCTGATGATTATTGTGAAGATTGCTCTAGGTTTCTGGCACGTGGATATAGTATAATAAATCAAATTGTTTTGCCCAATGTTATTCATATCCATTGCATTTGATCCTTCTTCTAATGCTTTATATCCAAGAATAAACATTACAACCCCTTTTCTCCTGGATTATTTTGCTTCCTCCATCCAGACTGCTGATCCATTTGGAAAAGCTCATATTTTTACGAATGCATTTATCCATGTTACTGTTTGAAACTAGTTTCAGATAGTGCCCTTTAGTTGGGGCCAGATCAATGCATTCAGTCCGAACATCTTAATTCATTTAAAAAACAAGAGGCATGGTAGGAAATGGAGAAGACTTCATATATTGAGATTTCATGATTGATATATGCAATGGGGCAGCCAAAAAAGGAAAGAAGTCCTATATTTGGGGGAGAACACAGTATTTTCTTTGATTTATGGTGGGCTGTTTGTCCTTTCTAGTGAATTAATTTTTTAGTTTTTAACTAATCTTGTATCATTATTTTTATATGTTTGTGTAGAAGAAATATACATAAATAATGATTTCTGATATTACTGTGTAGTTTCTGTGATGTTAAGCATATACGAGTGTAATAATTTAGGGATTTTGAGTTCACTGAAAGTTTGAAACTCTTCCATCAACCTTCCCGTTTTAGCCAATTTTTTACTTTAGACCATCGACTGTGAGTCGTAAGTGAAATGCCCTTGTGAAATTTACTTTCTTGGATCATGTTGGACTCTTTATAAGATAATGGAGCTTGTGGGCTTGCTTCATTGTGAATTCTTCAATGCATGATATTGTGGTTTTGTATGCTAGAGTAATATTTGAGTAGTTGTTGATCTTATCTGTCCATCCTCCCCTCCTTTTCCTGACAGATACACTGCTGTACCAAATGATGGTGAGAGGGGGATCGTAATGCAGTCGAACTCTACAAATGATCACACAGGCGTAGAGTCATTTAATGCCCCAGGGCAAGTACATGCCCGTATGCCATCACAACTCTCAGCCGCCTCACATGGGCATATGCGATTACCATCTTCGTCCCTAACAGCTGCTTATTGGGCTGGTGTGGCTTATGAAGGCCCAAAACAGGAGTGTTCTTCTCATCAATTAATACCATCAGTAAGCACTGGTCTGGGACACAAAAATGTTCACGTTCCTTCTGTAGGAGCAGGCTCGACTCACCTTGCTATGCCTGAGAAGAGTGACACTGAAACTTTTCTGCGGTTAGGCAGTGCGGATAATAATCATGACTTCTCGCTTGCAGTTGCTAGTGCTCCAATACAGGTACATGCTACTGTCCCATTGCAATTTCGAGCACCCTCTCATGGACCTGGTGGTAATGACAAAGAAAGTGCTTCGCAATTGGGTGCTGCATATGGTTACCACCATAATGTAGCAGTTTCAGCCACTAATGCTTCATTACAAGCACATGTACAAGTGTCATCACAGGTCCCAGGACCTTCATATGGACCGGCCAAGTTGACATCATCATCAGAAGTGGCTGCTTACTGGACAGCGATGGCTGCTCAGGACCCAAATCAGGTGTACTCGGGTTCTCATCAGATGTTGTCATCAGTAGAAGGTACTGCATACTGTTATGACCACAATCTAGCAGCGTCAGCCACTAATGCTGCATTACAAGCACAGACCCAAGCTCCATTATATGGTGCAGCATATCTGCCATCTTCATCTGAAGCAGCTGCTTCTTGGACACAGGTGGCTTCTGAGGACCCAAATTTGATGTACTCTGGTCCTCATCAAATGCCGCCAGAGTATGGGTGAAAACCGCCTGCCTCTTTAGCTCCAGTTTATCACTTATGGGATAGCAATTTAGTTGGAGCAAATCTGTGCGTAATAATTTGTAAATGTTTTTTCTAAGGCCTCATCTTTGTCAGCTTTAGGCAGTTAGATCCGATGCAATTCCCTTGACTCTTTGTAAAGTACAATTGCACAAGAATCTCAGTGTTAGTGGCCCAGTTGGTATTAATGTGTTCAGGTTTACAACGATAATAGAATGGTGGCAATTTTTTTTATGTGGTTGAGGAAAAATGATTAGTTTGTCTCTTAATAAATGAAACGAAAGACCATAATAACTGATTTTGTAAACCATCCAACCCATCCAAAGTGGTTTATAAAAGGCTGGCAGAAAGACCATGAGTGGACGCAAGTTTGTAGAGCTCCACCCATCAAGCTTCCTAGTTGATGGATCTCATCTTCTGTAGTGTAAATTCCCGTTCCTCAATAATGGCTGATACATTTTCCTTTTTTTTTTTTGTCTGACCTCCTAATATGATTTGAAGCACCACTAGTACATTGAGAGTGAAAGAAATAAGCATTCAAACCTTGAGAGTGGTAAATAATTTGACAAAATCAAATAACAAGCTGAAAGATCTGAGCAAATTGATATTAGAATACACTGCCATGATTCCACAAATACAATGGACAAGTCTGTGGGCTGTAAGACATTTTTATGACAAGAAAAAATTTGATCACAAGCTTTGTTGAAGAAAAGGATTCTCTTCTGTTTGTCTACTATCTTTATGCCACCCGCTCTCATCCCCTGTGGCCCTCATGAGCTGAGGGGAATGTAACTCTGGTCGGGGAAATAATAGCTTCAGCCGGAAAGCATCAACTCCATTCAAGTAGTATCGGAAAAGCCTTTTTGCTCTGATAAACCCAAGCCTGCCATATAATGCAAGTGCTCCCTTATTTGTAACTTCTGCTTCCAAAGTCACCTTTAAAAGAATAAAACAGTCGTGAGCTAACAAACACTTAATTTTTTTTTCTGTTTTTACTTCTGTTGGATAAGAAAACTTCCGAAGAATACGTCATCCTAGTACAAATTGTACAAAAACGGATATATGATAATACGCCAAGGCAAAAGGATATCCGCAGAGCAGAAAGAATAAAATTGTTAGGCAACATACTTAGTAGTAGTTGATCCACGAAGTCGAAAAGTTTTGACAAAGTAAATGTTCTGCCAATTTCAAGGCACTGAATGATGTGAAGAGATATAAGGCCGCTTTTGGGATCTCTATTAAGCTTTGAATGATTTTGTGTTGACCTAAGTGGCTCTATAGAAATCCATTATTACAGCTCTTTTGTTTTTATGACCCTCTAACACAAATCTAGAAATGGTGGATGCAGGTAGTGTGGTCCTAAGCAGTAACAAAAAGGAAAAAGTGATACAGAAAGGACACTCTTCTATCAGCACTCAAACAACTGAGATACTTATATCAATTTCATTGAGTTGCCATATAAGGAATAAAGAGGGAAGGATGCAGTAACAATTAATTGAAAAGAGCAGATAATAACAGCACCACATGAACTGCTGAACATACCTCTTCACAACCCGATTCCATCATCACTTTAATAGATCTGGTAACAAGTTCTGTAGCTGCAGGAAAAAAAATTTGCTAACTTAATCTAGGCACTGGGTCTTATCAGTAATTTCTTCAGGGAATTCACTCATTCAGATAGCAATATTCATTTCCAGACAGGGTCTTCATAAATAGTTATCTTATTGTTTAAATAACACATAAAAAAAGTGCAATCGGGCAACTAGTGTTATTTTACAGAAAATATTAAGGCATTTGAATTCATCTCTTAATGGTGCATACTTCCACCCAAAAGTAATATGCCACAATGATAGCTATGCAGTAGTTCAAGATTTCAGCTGATTTTTTAAGCTTCGAGGCTCATCCAAAACAAGCCAGCTAATTGGAAAATACCCATAAAGTGTAGCAAAAGTGCTTCATATCAATAATCACAGCAGCCATCTGCAATAGTTCATCTTCATAGCAAATGTAGGCAATGAATTTGTCGGAGAGTTTAATTGAATGGGATGCTGGCAGATATAGAAACACTTCCAGATACATTAGCATTCAGAATCATAATTACATAGATTGGAAACATATTGGTCTGCTTCCATCTTCATTACACCCAAACACATTGATTTTGTTGTGACACATAAAAGATTGTCGCGGCTACACTTGTAGGTTCACGCATTAATGGGTGGTATCGATATGTTGTGATTCAATCAATTGGTGTGAATGAATAAGAATGCCTAACAATGCGAGAAGTTGATTTAATAATTCCATTGGACGACACTTGATTGTTTGTTAATAAATTAGTAGTAGTTGCAAATATGTGAGTGCGGTGATGTAAATAGTGTCAAAGAGTGGCTATGATGCCATTTTCTAACAGGAATTGACAACAAACTAGATTAAAAAAAAAAAAGAGATGGGGTATATAAGCAAGAATATATAGTCACCGATGCCTCGGCCTCTGTAAGGCTTGAGGACGACGAGCATCGCAATGTAACCTCTGAAAGTATTGCGATGCTCTCCCATCTTACAAACCACTGTCCCCACGCATTTGCCTTTGTGGAATGCCTAATAGCATAATCACATACACACAAATTCAGATCTCAATTACTTATAAAATACACAATACAGAGAGAAAGAGGGATTGCGTGTATATACGTACGAGGAAAGAGAGTTGGGGCCAAAGATAGACGAAGTAGCGATAGGTGAAGATGGAGTAGGGTTCGCTAAGTTCTTGATCGACCAGGTTCATGATAAGGGGTAAGTGATGTTCACCACCATAGCTCACGTATTCTATTTCAGACGCCGCCGCTGCCTCCAATTCTACTATTTTTGCTTCTCTGTCTTCGTCTGTCGTCGTCTCCATTGGCCTTCTTCTTTTACTCGTTAGTTGGGTGGGCGTAGAGCGCCTTCCTCCCTCAGGCTGCAGGCTTCTTCGCAGGGTCGGTGTGGGGAGAAGAAAGGCAGGTGCCAAACTAGTGGCATGCTCTTGGATCTGGATTCAGGTCTTGGGCAGGCTCAGTTTAGGGGATTAGAGCCTTTGAATATGGAACGGGCTCGCTAGGCCTCAACACTATTATTAAGAATTTGGGCTTCATGGCCTCAACATTAAGGGCCTGCTTGATATGTTTTGGAGGAGGAGTTTGGATTGGATTGTTAAAACCTGAATTTGACTTAAAGATGGGATTCAAAGATGGGTTTGAGGGGGTTAATGCTGTCCAAACCTGTATTTGGTATGTACAGGGATATGACTATTATGATAATGTATTTGTATATAAATGACTATTTTACCCTAAATTAATTTAATCCCAACCCATGTTTGTTTACGTTAAACATGAGTTTGGATACATATATGAGTAAATATGTGTCCTTATGAGTTAAATGTATGATTAAATATTTTTTCCTAACTTATGAAAAAAATAATGAATGTTGATAACATATAACTATTATTCATAACCATAATAAAACGCAATAAAACATTAACCCAATAAGTAAGTGCAATTTTCTAACATTTACTTATATGAGGATACATACAATGAGCCAATTAAAAATTATTTTTTTAATTATTAAAATTTCTAATTTATTTTCTAAGTATTAAAATTTCGAGTGAATTAAAATTCGATTCAAGTTAATTAAAATTTATTATTTTACATATTAAAATTTTAGCCAATAAAAAATTATATTTTTTTACGAATTAAATTTTGACTAATTAAAATTCTATTTGAGCAAATTAAAAATTATTTTTAATTTACTAAAGTCAAATAATGTATCAACTCGTATTGAATTTTAATCAGTCAAATTTTAATGCATAAATTTTAATCGACTCAAATTTTAATGTATAAATTTTAATCGACTCAAATTTTAATAAATCGAATTTTAATTGACACAAATTTTAATAAATAAAAAAAACATATGAAACCCACCCCCCTTGAATTTTATGAAACCCAAGAATGAGGGTTTCATGACCGGACCGAGTTTGGAATCTTATCCCTACTTGAGACATACCAAATATGAGTTTAAGGGGGTTTACCTCCTAACCCATATTCCCAAATCCCACAAACCCCATACCAAACACACCTTAAGAGCTAGCGAGCTGCGACCTTCAATTCCAGTTTGAGGAGCAACCTTTTTCTGTGTGCTACCATGACCATTGTGCCGTGCGGTCCACTCCCCCACACACCCACTGTAGAAATAAAATTAGGAAAATATTATATATCACAAATTTATAATTTAAATTTGTATTCTAAATTAAGGAGACTGTTGAATGAGAGAGTTCCATTAACTTTTTTAAATGAGACCTACTGATTCAATAATTCCCTTTCATTTGAGATGCAAATTTGAGTTGCAGATTTGAGTTACATAGCATTGTTCATAAAGTTATTATCACTAATGTTATTAGGACATAATTGAGGAATATAATTTGAAGATATAATGAATTTGTTACCAATAAAATGATAGTAAAATGCATTTAATGATGAGTCTCGTTGCAAATATTAAATGCATTCTCCTATCTTTTCATTAGTGATTGAGTAATACTATTGAGACTTAATTTATTTACCTAATTCACATTGACTTTTGGATTGATTGTAAGCTCCATCAAACATTGAAATTTAGTGTTGATCCGATGATTCCTATGAAATTATATCAGCAAATTAAATTAAATTTTTAGGTTCAAATATTATGTCCCAAAATCATTGCTCAATTATTATACTTCTATTAACATTGCTCAATTATTATACTTGTAATTTCATTTATTAAGAGAAGCTCACCGTCAACATAATATTTAAAATTATTATTTTTATCCCTTTGGAACCGCCCAAATGGCCCATAGCCTGCCTTTAACGTGCAGCAATGAAAACTCTACAAGCAAACCCCTATTTTTCCTACTTCATATTCTTTTCTTCGTCTTCTTCAACTTTTTCTTTTCTCCCTTTGTCCAAGCTAAGACCTTCATATCACCCTCTAAATCATCTTTAGCATTTTCCTTTTCTTTTTCTGATGTTCAGGATGATGATCAGGACAAAATATAGATCTTATTTTTGGAAGTCTATTCGTAGCACTTTGATTGATTGGGCTTTAATTATCAACTGCAGGCACAAGCATATATATCTAAGCAGTCACAAAGCTGGATCGAAGGCAGAGCAAGAGGCATCTTCCCTACGATGCATCCCAACAGGAAAAAGAAGAAGATCCCATCTTTCCACTATATGCATCAGCACAGGCCCAACAAGTAACTCGTCTATGGTTTCCGCCCTTGCTCACGTTCTTGGCACCGGAGACAACGTGCCAAGTCATGGACAAAGCAATTACCAGCAGTTTATTGAGACAGAGTCTGCCACGAAAGACCATAACCCGCTTCCACACACAAAGGATCAAGGTAAAACTGAATAACTCATACATGCATGTTTAGAAGAGAAGATTGTTTGCTTTGTAATTTCATTTATTCGGTATCATACCTTGTCATAACCTTCAAACGATTCATTTAGATGCTATACATATATATCGGAAACGAAACAAATTTTAAAAATTGCTATACTGATTTTCCCTGGAAGAAATTATCTAACGTATATCCATTGATATCTGCATGACTCTGCCCTTTACGAAGCCCATGCTTTGAGAGTGAGGGAGCCCATTTATAGATATGTGTTTATATCCCTCACATTTGAAATTATATCGACTAAAAATGGTTTGTATGAAGGTAAGAAAAGAAGGCACTATAGAGGTGTAAGACAGAGACCGTGGGGCAAGTGGGCAGCGGAGATCCGTGATCCAAAGAAAGCAGCTCGCGTCTGGCTGGGAACCTTTGATACGGCGGAGGAAGCAGCAGCTGCTTATGATACCGCAGCATTAAGATTCAAAGGAACCAAAGCTAAACTTAATTTTCCAGCTCAAACCACCCATTCAAGGTACCTGTTGTTGAGTTCTCATTCTCAAGACTCGGTCATGGCATTGGCCCCCCCAAATTGTTGGTAGTTACTCCTCCGTCGTCACAGCAACCATACCCATACCCCATACCCATACCTGTATCAGTATGCAAATCTGCTTTGCACCAGTGAAGATGTTCATACATGGAACGCTGCTGCTTCAAGCCTCCTTATTGAAAAAGTACCCTTCATTAATTTAGAGCATTCGTCAACAGTATCTTCATCATCTTCTTCGGTGGTAGTGGTATCTCAACAGGAACTGGATGCAGATAAAGATAGTACGAGGTTGGCGTCTTCTTCGAGTTATGATCCTTTTTTCGAACAGGGGAACGACTTCCACTATATATCCTCCTGATCACCAGCCGGATTATTGTTAAGGTTGTTTGTTAAATTGGGAGAGAGAAGAAGATACTTTGATTTTATCCAGTAAAATCGTAACAAATAATTAGGTGGATCCCATATATTCTAGTAACTAGTTTATCATGTCTTTTAATAATCATTCAAGTGGAGTTCACCTTACAAATTTGTAGGTTTATTATTGAACGGTGACACTAGGGACGGAGTCACAACAACTTAAAACTTATTAAGTGCTCTAGTTAAATTCTAATTTGATAGTTTATCCTTGATCTTTTAACAAATAACTTATAGAGAGCTTAAATAACCAAAATAAACCAAACAAATTTAGTAGAAATAATTTAGAATCGAACTAAGATTGAGAAGCAATTTAATCAATCATTAGCAAATTATTCAATCCAATCAATGGAACATTTTAAATTTTCAATTGCTTAATTCAAAATGTAACTCAATTTGAAATTTCAAGCAATCAATAAAATCGAATAATTATATGATTGGAAAAAGAGCGACTAGTAAGCCAAGTTTAAGAAATGACAACTATCAAAACTCAAGAAGGTGATAAGCCTTCAATTCAACCTCACATATTTTATTACAAATAAAATAATTATGGCATGATCTCATTAAACCAATTTCTTAGCATCAAACTCCATATTGTCCTCCTCACCCTCAAAGAAATTTTCATTTATGTGAATTGCAACGATGCTGTGATTCTACTACATTTTGCTTACAAAAAAAATAACACATTGACCATCCATTTTCTTTTAATTTGCAATAGTTCCAATAAAATATTTTGAAATTACAACCCTTTTGATCTTGGGTACCTGATTATTGTACTTGTTTGTTGTTACGTTTATATCAGACTATAATGAAATAACTAATTGATGTAACTCTTTAATTTATCGATTTTTGACATTAATAGGGCAACATGCAAGATTTACCAATACACAATCAGGGCAGCTCAATAGTGTTGTTGAAAAAGTTTGAGCTTTAGACCTCATTTTTAAAGATGACCCCAAATGTTTAGATATCATAATTTGTCCGTATAAAAAAAATTAAATCCATAAATATTTTAAATTTTACAAAAGGTCTTATAAAAACACATGTCCAATAAAAAAAATGTGAAAATTAGGGTTGAGTCCTCGTTAAGAGACTTATAATGAGTTTAATTAGTTAATGAAACTTATTTGAGAATAAATTAGTTTTTAATCTTACTAATAAGTACTTAAGTTCACTATTTTTCTTTAAACACCAAAATACACTTCCTTGAATGAAACTTTAAATTAATTTTTTAACTTGAGAATTGTTATTCCTTAATTCACTATCTTTAAAGATATGTCAATAAATTTTTTAACATAAATTTGAAATTCCAAAAAACAATTGATACTATATATATACTATTAATTCCAGATTTGCATGGACACCATGGCTTTTGTTGTTGCCATAACCACCAGAGCAGTGTTAGAGAAGGTATTCAAGCAGCTCCGAGGAGGAAGGCAACGACATCTTTTGCTTGAGGTGTTGCAAGCTCTACCTATACTTGGGTTGTGATTTTGGGACTACTTTTTGATATTGTCATTTGTTATTTATTGTTTTTCAATATCAAAACAAGTGATTTTAGAACACCAAGCCATTTGAGACTTTCCTCTCATTTTTATTACTAGTCATAACCCGTGTCTGGAGACACGATAAAATATAAAATTCGAACGTCTAAAAAATCAAATTAATTAACTACAAATTAATCAAATATTAAATAATTAAATATATGATAAAAATGAGTGATG
>CM042190.1:34074055-34084877 GCA_023539305.1 Ilex asprella
ATCAAGTTTAAATATGGTAACAAAAACTTGAATTTAAAATTTTAATTAATATTTTTTTATTTAAAAATTTAAAAATTAGATTTATTATTAATAAAAAACCTTATTTATCGTTTCTGCTTTATGTCCAAAAACATCTCAAGTCACCCCCTATACACAATAGACCTTACCATTACAATTATGAAAAAATATACACCATATGGTGTGATTTTTCTAAATTATAAGCTTCACATATAGGTAACAAACGTCTCAGCATCATATTTGCGTAAAAGTAACACTTTTCCTTTATTCCTAAGTAGGACAATAAAAAAAATTGACATTCTATCTTTTTTTTTTTATCAAAGCATTCTATCTTATAACATAAACAATTGTACCGAGAGCATCAAACAATAACATTATTTAGATATTTTATAAACATAAAGTGCTACTCTATTTTTTTGCAGAACATAAAACATACAATTTCATCATGGTGTACAATTGAAACAAAAGAAAAAACTGATAGAAAATATATTTCTAAAAAAAAAAAGAGTTTCACCCATGATAATCCTAAAAAAAAACTGTTTCACCCATGATAATACTAAAAAAATAATTTCACCCATGATAATCTAAAAAAACGTAGTTTCACACATGATAATCCTAAAAGAAAACAGTTATATGTCAAAAAAAATTACCAAAACACATAGGAGCTGCCTACTATGGTGTACAATTGAAACCAAAGAAAAAACTAGTAGGAAACATATTTCTAAAAAAATAGTTTCACCCATTCTAAAAAAACAGTTTCACCCCTAATAATGTTTTTAAAAAAACAGTTACACGTCAAAAAAATATTAAAAAACATAGGAATTATCTCGATAAAATACATAATGTTAAAATCCAAAAAATAAATTAACGTTAAAATCGAAATTGATTGGTTGGAAAAAAAATAGCCATTAAAACAAACAAAATTATTTAAAACTTACCTGCGCTGCTGGTGATGATGATAAAAAATTTAGAAGCAAACCAAAATAAACAAAGAAAATCAAACAATTCCTGCCACAAACCAGGGAAGAAAACGAAACGTAGAAGACTAAAGTTGAATGCTGGGTGTTGAAGTCTTCACGTTGATGGTTGGGTGTCGAAGGCCGAACGTTGAAGACTGCTCGTTGAATGAAGCGGTTGAAGGCAGACTAAATACAAAAAACACAATTCAAAATTCAAAATTCAAAAGAATGATAATATCTAATAAAATTTTCACATATTTAATTAAATACATAACTATCAATCAATTATGCATAATTTAAGGGAGGGTAATTAGGTAAAAAAAATTTAATTTTATTTAAATTTTATACCTAAATACAAAATATTTTATTAAAATTATATTTAATAGATTAAATAATTTATTCATACACTTTTTTCTCAAATAAATCTAAAAAATTATACTTACACAAAAAAAAAAACCGCTAATAATATATTATGGCTGATGTGAGGCCCAATTAGGTAATCGACAAGGGATCTACAGAGTAATGGCCCGATAACTTGGGCCAGGGGAGACAGTTCCAAAGATCGGCTCGGCCCATGAATGCCCTAACAATAGAAAGGCATCACTTGTGGATCTGGGTCCCAGGTATTTCGCGACCAGAGAGTCTCACTCGATTGGTTATGATTTTTCCCTTTCCTCTGGAAAGCCGAAATCAATCGACTCATCGGAGAGGGAAACGAAGAAGAAGATGTTGAGGGTCGCAGGTAGAAGGCTTTCTTCTCTCTCTTCATGGAGGCCCAACCAGGCCGTGACCGCATCGTTGGCCGTAATCTCCCACAATCCGATTGACGGCGTTGTTTCTTCTTCTGATGACATCGGATCGACCATCTTCTCCGATTCCTTTCCGTACAAGCCCCATTTTCTTTTTTATTCCAGAGGTTAGTGACTTTTCCCTCCCCTTAACTTGTTTATTTTCACTGTATTTTTTGGGCTTTCTTTTTTTAATCTGTTTATTCTATAAACTCTACTCCTTTAATTTAGAGCTTAACTTTGCCGCTTTCTCCTACGATTCTTGAAATTGAGTCGTTGATCTGGAAGTATAGCTAGGGTTTTGTTGTTTTATGAACCTGATTTCTCTGGAGCTTTATTTTCTTCTGTTGTTATTTGTCCGATTCAGGTAAAGCTAGTAAAAAAGTATTAGCTTCGACGCTACCACTCCAACATTTTATGATTTCGCTTGTTGTCATGCTGTGTAATATCTTGCCTATAGTTACGGGCTTCATTTGACGGAACTTGGAGCTGGGGCTTGGTTTATTTATTTTGATTTATGGAATCTTAAATTCAGCTGCTAAAGATTTATAAAAGTTGGAGCTGGGGCGCTGATTGATAAAATACTGCTGCCTAAGTTTTTGCAATTTGTAATTGTTAACAAGAAGTATGGACTGTTACATGGCAAAAAACTTGAGGTTAGGTTGTGCAATCCTAGATTCAATCGCAAATTGTTTGTTTTTTAATAAAGAGTTTGGGAACTTCAGCATAGGACAATGCTATGACAGTGCCTAGCTGTTTTTGCAACAAGGGACGGGAAGTGAAATTACTCGGTATTATTCATCAACAAGCTGTTTTCTAACATATTCCGTCCTTCTCTACTACCTTTAGCGCTCTAAACAGAGTCAAAACCTCTCTAAATAACGTTTTAAACTACATACAGTGTTTTCGACAAATTATAAAACATCCAGCAATGTTTGTTGGGCCTTTTTGTCTGAAAAGATTATCTCCCTTTCTCATGTATTTTGATTTGAAACAGAAACTTTTGTTTTGGGGAGGCAACTGGAAAATCTCTGAACTGAGTCAGTGAAATTGACAACGTCTATCGAAACAAAACAATGGTTAGTCTGACACACAGTATTTAGAGAGGTTTCTTGCAAAAGTTATTGGATGCAATCTGCTAATGTCCTACAAACAATGCTAGTCAACTTTCATTCTCATGGTTTTATGAGGTTTGTTAAGATATGTGGACAAGTGCCAATTCACAGTCAAAACTGAAAAATTCAGAGAGAATATTGAATGCAGACATATTTCCTAATCTAACTTCAGTGTAGGATTTGTAATAACTTTTCTGAAAGTGACATGTAGAATATGAAATAACAAATGATATGTAATGGATTTGCAGTTTCCAAGTCTGTTACTGCTTGATTTAACGAGGGTGATCCTAAGTGGGTGCAAGACCAATTCGTCCTTGGTTTTTTTTATTCAAAAAAAATAGTCTAAAGTTTGTAGGTGTCCAATTTCGGCTCATACATGGGGTGATTTTGTATGATGGATTTTGGATGATATTTAATTGTTTGAGTCTATGCTAGTTTGACTGACCTGATACCGGATAACAAATGTGACTGGTTCAACCGTCAATTGTGCTTAGTGGTTCTTGCGGCTTTCATGATGGCTTGTAGTGAAAATCGTTGAGGGGTAAGATTAATTGGTTGGTCTTTCAAGCTTTACTAAGTGAACGGGATGTGTTGCTGGCTGTTTGGACCCCACTTCTACTCAACATTAATTGATTACAAATCACATTTTGTGTTTTGAGTTATCCCTTGTGGCTTTAGACCGTATTACAAAAATTCAGATGAAGCGTTTGCATATATAGTGCAAGGGCCATCCCTATCCAGTCGATATTTGGTAGTGCATGAACCAAGCTACTTATTAACGTCGTCGCCTCACCCTCCCAAGCTGCTTGAACAGTTGGATTTTGGGTTATCACAATCCACTCCTTAAAGATGTACACGTCTTCATGTGAGAGCTTTTCAAGCTCCTCAAACTTGTTCCTTGTGGGATCCACCCAAGCATATTGCTAAATAGAACCCAAGAATTTGCCTTTGTGAGACCAATCCAAGCATATATCCTTATGGGACCTGCCCCACCACTGCAAGGTGGGTTCAGCTTTGATACGACTTGTAACGATCTGACCAAAGCCTGTGATTTTGTCCACGTGGCATTGCCCCCTTACAATTTTAAAATGTGTCATAGCTCATAATAGTTTAGACCAAGTGTATACATATATAGCGACAGTGTCATGACTTTCTCTAACAAGGCAATGCGGGATATGTACATGGATCAAACACCTCACTAATCCTCTTTCCTTTCCAATATCTTTTGGACGACTGGACTTTCAAGTATCACAAGCTCTTGCCAATTGAAACGAGGAGCAAGAAATTCGAACAATTTGGGGTCTTGTGCAAAAGCGATGGTCTAATTCAGCCATATTAGGGGAATTTTGCACTAACACACAAGAAAGAGTGGATAGACGAATAAATCTTTCTCATCCACCTTTTTTTTCTCATTTTCTTCTTCTTCTTCTACTGAAGAAATTGTTGTAGATTCAATCTTCCCAAAATCTCCATTTGGTTTTGAGTTGATTTTCATTCATGGTTAACATACAGTTGATTGAACTATGGAGTACCCTAACAGCATATCAATTAGAGACCAAGATAAACTGACTAAGTTTTGCCTTCACACTGTATATAATCAACAATGGAGGCAATCTTAAACGACGCCACTGCATGGCCTTAGCTGTTTTCAAAGCACTTCCATCGCTAGCATATCTTTTAAAAAGACAGCTCAGTACCATTATGAGGTCTTGTGGGGATCGGATGTGTGCAGTGTTGTCCATGCATGTGGAAAAGCTAGTTCTTCTGATTTGGACTGACGGCATTAACACCACAATAGAGTAGTCTTACCACTGCACGAACGCCGCCTTCTAGTCATCTTTTGCTACCCTTGAATCAGCCAATCATCCATATATGTCATAAAGGCTTACCTAATCACATTTTGATGCATGAGAGATTCATGATAAAAAAATAGTGAATAGATTGGTGAATATTCCCTATGTTAGCAACCTAAAAGTAAGTAAATTTATTTTTCTATCTTTATAATAATGGACTTGAAACATGCTTTCATCCAATAATTTAGGGGGAAAAAGCCTCTGCTTTCCACTACTGTTGTGCCTAATGTCCAGTTCACCATGGCTGTTATTGTTACACCAATTTTAATGAGTTTGTTTTTCCTCGTCTCATTTTAGGCATTGATAGGTTTGTGCTGTTGGGGGCAATTTTGTATATTAAATGGCTGATCTGAGCAACGCAAAAACTTAGAAAAATTACTAAGTTGCATCAATCGACATTGAATATTTTTGCATTTGCAAGACAATATCTTCGTCGACCAAAGGAGTAGCATTGTTAATGAGTTGTGTTTTTCCTATTTTGTAAGTAAAAGAATGTGTCTAGTGGAATAGGGAAAATAAACACTTGTCACTACCGGTTTCGCCGGGTTTGACGTCATCACTGAAACTTTGAAGCATCAGCCTTGGAGTTTTTTAAATCTGTGGATACTCATAACATGGGGTTGCCACTCACATCACATCACATCACAAAATATTACACTAATCATCCATGTTATCGCATGTGGATAACTCCATATATCTGTCCTTAACTCACAACATTTTTCTATGCATAAGTATTAAGCTGGAAATGGTAGAATAAGAATAAATTCACTGCATTTAAAAATGCACCCTAAGGTGGAACATCTTTCTTCTCTAGGAACCTGGCAGTGCCTACAGTTTTTGTTTCTTGAATAGTGATGTACACTTTCATGGAGCTCTATTGGTCAATTGAAGATGGTGTCTTGGAATCTACTTCAGTGCACATTTTTGGGAGATAATGGACTGGGATATTGTTTAAACTTAGTGTGAAATGACCTTCAAATGTTTCTAACATGTTAGTTAGAATTTACATTTGGTTGAATTTGCTCATGACTTTGTTGTTTTAGAGGTTACCATCCATGCAAGTTTGTAAGGTGGCATAACCTCATTGCCTATTTTGGCCGTAAATAATCAGTGCTGAAATGACAGGATAAAGTGACTTTTGTTTTACAAATTAATAATGTGTTGGGAACCAGATTTGAACTGGTGACACACGGATTTTTAGTCCTCTACACTACCAGCTGAGCTATCTTGACCGTTTCCTTTGCAGCATCCTCATTTTACTAGATGACTAAGGTCTATGTCAATTAAAAAAATATGAAAGTACTTGTTAACTAGTAATAAAGAGTGATATTATTCGTGGGTGATGGTTGTTGCAGGTTTTGCTTCTAGTTCACTCACCCCCAAGAATGAAAACAGCTTGATTCCGGATATTCCAGCAACTGTAGCAGCTGTTAAGAATCCAACCTCAAAGATTGTTTATGATGAGCACAACCATGAGCGTTACCCTCCAGGTGACCCCAGCAAAAGGGCATTTGCTTATTTTGTCTTGACAGGCGGCAGGTTTGTATATGCTTCCCTGATCCGCCTCCTCGTATTGAAGTTTGTGCTCAGCATGTCAGCAAGTAAGGATGTTCTTGCTCTGGCCTCTCTTGAGGTTGATCTATCCAGCATCGAACCTGGTACCACTGTGACTGTTAAGTGGCGTGGAAAGCCAGTCTTCATCAGGCGCCGAACTGTGGAGGATATCAAGCTGGCAAATAGTGTTGATGTGGGTTCCCTCCGTGACCCTCAGGAAGATGCGGCCAGAGTTAAGAATCCAGAATGGCTAGTTGTTGTTGGGGTCTGCACTCATCTGGGGTGCATCCCCTTACCAAACGCTGGTGATTTTGGTGGGTGGTTTTGCCCGTGCCATGGTTCTCATTACGACATTTCTGGCAGGATTCGCAAGGGCCCAGCACCGTATAATCTGGAGGTACCCACATACTCTTTCTTGGAAGAGAACAAGCTACTGGTTGGATGAGCTCTAAAGATGAGATTCTTTCCGGTGGATGGTGGGATTTTAGAATTTCATAAAATTTCATTTTATTCAAGAGTGTTCAATACTTGTGGCTTATATCTTTAATTTGGGCATGTTAACTGATGCTTATGAAACTTGGATATTGCAATGGCGGTTGACGCTTGTGTTGCTCTGAATACTGAATAAGTTTTCTGTTGATGACGATACAAAATGATCTGACAATCATGATGATATCAAGGATGATGCTTAGTTAAATAATTTAAGAATGTTTTGTACTCTGTTCCCAGAAGGCTAATGTATTTGTTGCTGGTTTGGTTTCACGTTTTGTAATATGGATGGGTTGAATTCTTCCATCAAATGATTTACTTTTGGGGGCAGAGTCAATGGTTTCAACAGGATACACATGTACGAGGAAAATGACTACACTTGGGGAAGAAACAAGAAGACTAGCCTTCATTTGTTTTCTCTCATCTTAGTTAATAAGATACATGGAATCCATGTGTCTAACTGAATTGTATGCTGGAAAGAAATAAGGCTGGCCTTTCAACATGAGATGCTTTGAACAGTCTCTGTCATCTCTCAAAGAGGCCTTTAACATACACCATGCCTTTTTCGCTCAGCTGAAGTTCCTTTCTCATTTGCTCTACTTGCTGGTCGTCTCCTTGAACAACAATCTCAGACAGGGTTCCATCATCTGCCACCATGATCTTGACCTTTATCTGCTCCTTCCGTGATGCTCTTTTCCAATAATATACTCCGCTGTTCCAGACCCAAATGTTAGTACTTGTTTAGCTGCCATTCCTGTTCAAATTTAACTACAAAAACTTGAAAAGTAAAAGTGAAATACTGACGCCAGAGGACTTAGAATGGTTAGCCAGAACCAATTGTTGCCCGCATCTGGAACTGTAATGGTAAGAACAAGAGCGACGCTTGCTAGGCTTATGCATGTGCAGAAAGTGAGCAATGCTGCTTGGCCTCGGCTTGGAATCATCATGCCTTCAAACCTTCAACCAAGAACGAAATTGTATACATGGGTAATCTGTTTAACAAGTTCAATATCTTATTAAGGAGACAGTGGCAGTGCCAGGATTTGAAACCCCGTCGTAGATCAGATTGCTCATCGGCTAAAAAATAAATTATTAAAGGACGTGTAATTTAGAACTCTCATTGGCGTCTACATAACTTTCTATCAAATTTTCAGATGTATGAAACTTAAACCAAGCAGGCCAACTAACAATTTGTTCAATTCATACCATAAACTTATCAACGGAAAATACTTTCATGCCACAACAAAAGAGCAACTTGCTATATCCTTTATGCCCCATAAAGGGCCTTCGCTAGCTTACCCAATATATTTGCATTTAGTCCTTACCAATATATCAGTCTAATTTTTTATTTTTATCTTCTAATGTTATTTCAACTTATTACATGTAACTTCTATTACTTTCACCCAATGCAAGTTTTTAGTTTCTCGAGAATGAAAAAACATTAGAAGATAAGAAGTACAAAATAAGGGGTGGTGTTGGTAGCTTACGTTATGGTGTCTCCTCTATCCAACACCACAAAATTGTTGCGAGTGAAGAAAGAAAGAATTTCTCCTGCCACCTGATTGGCCACATTCTTGCCTTCCCCTTCCTTTATATACGTCTTCTGCACTACCTGAATCAACACCGCAGAGAACACACACACACACACATCAAAAGGGGTATTCTAAACCACAAAATTGAAATAAATATGTCCCGCTGAGAGTTGGTAGAGGTACCTTGGATTTAACAGAACGCTTGATGAGGGACCAGAGGCCAGGCACAGAGATAACAAAGAGACCCAAAGAGGTGTAGTAGCTGGCAAATGAATAGCCCACGCTGTCTGCCATCAAAAACAACGATGATGGGTTGTGGTGGAGATGATGGACAAGAGCTGAAGAGGTAGATGTGAGAGTATCGTGGAGGGAGGAGGCTCGAATCACGAGGGTCCTGGGCTTTGCCGGAATTTGAGAGCGTCCCAGCCGTGGGTGGCCGTGAATTGAGTCTCTGGCTTTGAATTTCGAAGGATTGTGAGAGAGTGAGGAGAGAAGTAGCTTAGCTGCCATTGGTATGGTAACAGGGCAAAATGGGGTGTCTCTGTGTGTGTGTGTTTTAAAGTTATCATATAAGGAACGAAGATAATGTTACTAGAGACGGACGACGTCGTATTAGGAAATAAGTTTTCACAAAACCACGCTAATTATGGATTATCCGAGGAATAATTTCACTCAGACCCCTCATTAATGTTTACAGAAATTGCTGATTACCATAGTGGTTTTGAAATTTCTCTGCATTCCTCGAGGAGTAATACTATTTGGACTTAAAAATATGACTTAATTTATTGACATAATGATGTGGCTTCATAAGAATCATTGGATCAACACCAAGTTTCAATGTTTGATGGGATCTACAGTGAATCCAAAGGTCACAGTGAATTAGGTCAACAAATTAGGTCAGTAAATTAGGTCCCAATAACATTACTCTTCCTTAAGAGCATTAGCGCAATATCCGCTTATAGTACTGTCATATCCGCTTGTATTGTATCTAGGGTTGTTAATGGAACTGCATTCGAGCTTCTATTTACACATAAATGAGCTGGCTCGTTTAATTATTTATACATAAATGAACTTAAAAAAATGTTCAAGTTTAACTCGTTTAATTGGCCTAATTATATCTCAATTGTTTCCCTCTCTCACACACACACGCGCTACAACTACTTCTATTTTAATCACAATATCTTGTTCACTAGGTGCATTCTGTCTGGGTCCTTGTAAACATCTCTACCTTTCAAGGGTGAAATAATTAATAACGATGTTTAGTATACTTTGGGCAAGTCATTGTTGAAGCTAATTAAAATAGCAACAGGTTTTCCTTAACCAAAAACAATTGTTAAGCCAAATAAGAAGGAAATGGCCAGACAACTTAACACTAACGAACAAACCAAGCCTGTAAGTTCAGATTTATTCCCTTGGGTGCTCAATTGAATGAAGGCCCGGCATTAGAGATTCGTCATTAAGGTTGTTACCTAGCGCCCTCAAATAATTAGTAATATTTGAGACTTACAAAAAAAAATTAGGTCTTCTAATTTTAATTAGTTTTATAATTTTAGTTATAATCTACGAAACAATAAAAAATTAAGACGACATTAACAACTTTAAGTCTAATTTTAATAGATTTGGACAATAAATGGAATAAATATTTTTACCCCTCAAATAAATAGATTAAAATGAACCCAACTAAATACGACATAAACCCGTTAAAATACGCATGATTATAAGTAGGGCAAACATATATTAAGTAAATTCTAACATGACATTATCGAATGACTATTCTTATATTACTTTCATTTTTACAGTCTTACCTATTTTTATGTTAACATTAAAAAATAAATTATCTTCTCTCACATTTTAATTTATTACAATCAAAATTACTTAGTTGATTAACTATTTATTACCCACTTTTTATAAATTATAATTTTTTCTTACTTAAATTCAAAATCTTTTTATCTGCGACTAATTTTTCTCTCAATTATTTTTTTACAAACACAGTAAATACACATAGAATGTCTAAAAAATAGATTGCGTTCGAATAGTTTACTATTCAAAATTATTATTGACATTTTGTTTTAAAAAATTAATTTTATTGTATTGATAAATTTTAATTCTCTTTCTCTACTAGCATATTCAATTATATTTTGGTCTCTAAGTTCAATTTCAATTAATGATTTTTTTATAACTAAAGCTTGAATGTAAACACTTAATTAATAATTTAAGGGTGCGTTTGGTAACGTTTTCGTTTTTATGTTTTTTTTTATGAAAAAAACATAACAAAGTATTGTTTTTTTTTGTGATAAAAATTAAAAATATAAAACATATTTAGTAGTCATTTATGTTTAAAAAATTGTGAAAACAAAAATAAAAAACTTATTTGGTATTATGCCAAAAATTCAACATCCAACACCACCAACAGCCACCCACCAGCAACAAATTCACAACCCCTTTCCAATATCCAGCCACCACCATCACTAGCACCCTCACCCGAAACCCAACCCCCACCATCTGTCTCTTATA
>CM042190.1:34099082-34120036 GCA_023539305.1 Ilex asprella
CCCCCAAAAAAAAAAAGAAGAAAAAAGAAAAAAGAAAACACACACACACATGATCTCAGCTGTTGTGTTCGGTCATTTTCTCGATACGTCTTTAGTGTGGGCAGAGCATTTTGTTTTTTATCTTAGTTCCGTCTGGCCGTAGATGACTTTAGTTAGTTGTGTTGGGTTTCAGGATATGCAGAAAAGGCTACATGGAGTGCAAATACGATTATTCATCAGATGGGCTTAAGGTGGCAGCAAGGCATAGGAAAGTAGAAAAGCTACACAAGTATAATATCCAGTGTGGTGATGGTGCCAAATACATGTCTTATATCAAGGTAGTTCATCAAATCTCTTGTGGATTTTATGAAAATCTTGGTGGGACAACACGTTAATTGGCCCATATGTATTCTTCAGAAGCATGATTATCAAATTATTTCTTTGGCCATGTTCATCTGGTTGTCATGTACCAATTACAATCATTTTGCCTTTGGTACTTCGGAGTTTGGTTGGCAGTCTAGAATTTGTAGGTGAACTTTTGGCTAGGAATCTAATCAAGGTTTTTAAATCTTTCTGTGGATCTATAATCAATTATTAAGGACCTGAACTTCTTGATAAGGAAGCAAGTGCAACTAAGATATTCTTTGGAGGGCTTAGGGCTGACAATTTGCTCACTGTTGTTTTTCAGGTTAGCAGGGAGCAGCATCAACGCGTTAAGAGCAGTATGAAGCATTCTAGTAATAGCATCCAGCCTAGGTCTCTTAATAGTGTTCTAGGCAATCTTGATACCTTTCATGTACAGCCATTTGAAGTATTTGAGGAAGAAGAACGACAGAAGTTGCATGAGCATTGGTTAGTATATGGTGAAGTAAAAATTACTTCAAGCTATTTCGTTACCTGTTCCTCAAAACTTCTTGTTGTTTATACAGGTTGCAATTAGCAATACGAGACCTCCCAGCTGCGGTTGCAAACTGGAGAAGAAGGCAAGTAGAGAAATGGGAACTGACCAAGTCTCTTGAGCAAGAACTGGAAGAAAAACTGAAGTCTCTGAAAGAGGTTTGTCCCATTGGTCTTTTATTTCAAAATGTTACTGTGAGAAATGTCCGATCATGTAATTTTGATTTTTAGAATCTCCGGCAGATCCTTGACTCCTTGTTGAGCCTGTGCACTGCTTGTAAGTATGTCTATTGGCTGCAGTATTGACATCTAGTTTTAATTGGGTGATCAGGATGAGGAAGAGAACTATCATGACATGCTACTGGAGCAGAAAGATGATGGGGCAGCAGACCTTGAACCTACACTTGCGTTGGAGGTTTGTTACTTTAGCCACTTCTTTCGTGTGTGTCAGTTTCAATGTGGATAGAGGTGCCTATTATGAGAGATAAACAATGAAATTTGCCGACGTTTAAATATTTTTCTTGAACCATTTGACTCTGCTCTGATAGATTTGATTCGTCCAATCACATTTACTTGTCAGTGTATTATTGGTTGGTCAGGATGAGGATAAAGAGAAATCTGATAGCTTGCTTCGGGAGCACACGGACAATGCAGTAGCATTGGAGGTTTGTTACAGCTAGTCTTTCCTTCCGTATGTGGTTGTGTGTGAGCATGGGTTATATGAGCATAGTGTCAACCTTTTGAAGTTATAAAAGATCCATGTCGAACTTGTGCTTTTGATATGCTCTATAAGTTGGTGTTAATCATTACTGGTTTATTATTTGACGGACAGGATGAAGAAAATGAGAACCCTGATTGCATCCTTCAGGATCAGACAGATAATGAAGCTTCGAATCTTGGATATACAATGGTAGATAATAATGAGTCTGTTTCTGCCTGCACGCAAAATCAGTGTCTGCAGCGGATTTCTTCATTCAGTGGCAGGCACGAGTTCCACTCCATGGATTTGGATTCTGATGACAACCATTTAAGGGTGAAAATAGGTGATATTCCTCCTAGTGTGTCAGGGTACCCTGATAATTTGAACCATGTGGACGTCCCTGTTAGTCAGGGAACTGTTCTCTCTTCTTCTAGTGATGCTTGGCCAGCAGTTAGCATGTCAGGTTCTTATTATCGTTCTACTGTAAGCCATGAATATCCCTCTGCCAGTGACTTGTCCCTTCCACGGGATATTGACCAGCAACCAGTTAGGTTGATTGATTTGGAATCTGAAATGAGGGAAGAAGACTCTGGGAAAAATCTTCTGCATAGACAATCCAATGATGTGTCCTTCTTGAGTCCTTACCCCCAACAGGACCAAAATGAGCTACTCCAATCTTTCTTCAATGGCCAAGGAAGTTTATCTTACCATCATCAACAGAAACAATCAGGGTTAAATTTGCAGCCTGCAGGCGATGTAATGATGGGAACTAGTCAGTTTCCTGGGCATTTTGGGGAGCAGCTGCCGCTGTCGCTGCCTGTGGGGTTGGAGCAGAAGAGATTGAATGATATTTACTTTCATCAGAACACTCGGGAGAATATGTTTCCTGATGGAGGTCGATTCTCTATCCCAAGACAGGAACACTTCTCGCCAGTGAATATTCCAAATTGGGCAGTTAATAACGCCCGGATGTCAGCACCTCCCCAATCTCAATTGAATGGTGAAGAGTTGCTAAGTCAGAATTTGTTTTCTGTTGAGCATCGAGGCCGTTGTGGCTGGTCTGGTTCGGAGGATGGTGTTGGTCCTAATAACATCGGAAATAGAAGCAATGCAGATGAGACCCTATTTAATGTTGTATCTGAATGTAATGAGTTACGCTATGGTGCCACTTACAATTCGATGATGGGCCCTCCTACCGAACAGTTCATTCAGTCTCGGAACTATGGCGTAGTGGGTGTTCCCAGAAACAACCATATGTTAGCACAGATGGGAAATCCAGTAGTAAATTACTCGAGTGGTCATGAAACTGCCGGGGGCCTGAAGAATAACAATATGGGATGGATGAGCTTGCCGCATCAAGCTCCTGCTTTACAGGACTCAATCCGTAAGCCATTCATGAGGTCCTGGGATCGTTAAGGATGTTTTTCCCCTTGTTTGGAAAAGGTCGGTTGCTAGTCTTGTGGGTAGGGACAGGACAGGACAGGACAGGACAGGATGAGAAAGATGTAGAAAACGAGATCCATCATGTAACAAGAGCTTGCGGCTATTATTTTTGGGATGAGAAGATAAGCACAGGGTTTGTGAGCATACAAGCCCACGAGATGGGACTTTGAAAATGCAAATACAAAGTTCAATCCCATGTATATATCTAGATTTTAGATTAAGAGGTGGGATAGTTATTGAAACGATAGAAGAAATCTGGATCTCTTATTTTGATAGGTGAGCCATGAATCATATGTTAATTACCTTGGGATTTTTTTTTCTCTCTCTAATTGATTGCAAATGCTTTTTTGACAATCGACATAATAAAGCTCCCAAATTTTATTTTATTTTTTTGCCTTCGATTCTCTCCTGCCAGCCATGGGGCAATGGGGAAGAATGTCTGGATAATTGTTAGATGGTATGATGATGGGTATTATATTATATTATATATATCCCTCTTTTTCTGGAGTACACATATTTTTATGCTGCATAGCATAGCATAGCCTGCATTGTGGGAAAAATTAGTGGTATTAAATTTTGATTAAAAGTTTGAAGGCAATTCTAGACTCTGCATATTATGGGAGAGTCATCGATGGCTACCAATCTAGACTTGGAGTGTGTGGTATGTGTTAAGAGTAATTAATTTTGTAAAGGACAAAAGTGAAAGGAGGGTAAAGAAGCCAAGAGATCAGTCGTCACTTCTTAGCAACTAGACTTCATTCAGTATGTCGGCAAGGCAAATTGAAATGTATTGGGGCCCCAAATAGAGACCAAATATGCCATTCGTTCAATTGTGGAAAGGGGGGAAATTTCACCCACTTGAGGAGTGGTCACTTCTTAGCAACTAGACTTCATTCAGCATGTCGGCAAGGCATATTGAAATGTATTGGGGCCGCAAATATGAGATTCATTCAATTTATTTCTGTTTTTTTATCCAACAAGAATTATAAACAATCACTTATAAATAAAAATTTGTAATCTCTATAAGCACACACTCAAAATTATTCGATGTATAATTTTTTGGACATTTAAGTATGAGTTATTTCTTACTTCAAAAACGTGGATGTTGCAACAGAATACATAAACAAAAAAAAAACTCCTCCTTCTGCCAATGAACTTATTATTAAATTATCTTCTTGTCGACACTAAGGAAGCCTTTTGTCCTTTTTGGCTGTTCTACACATCATTAAGAAGCGTCTCGTCCCTTTCCTTCCCTTCCCTTGTTTGTTTCCAAATTCCAATGCGTCTGTTCGTTGTTTGAGTGCTAAGGTGAAATTCTGATTCGGATTCTCCATTCCAAAACCAAACCCTCGCTTTCATCCCATCGCCGCTTTTGATTTTGAAGCCTTCTACTTGTTTCTTTGTCATACGTACGCCCATTCCATCTACTATATGTATATGTAGAGAAAGAAAAACCTTGATTTTGTATCTTAAATTACATTACATTGAGAGAAGAAGATGGACAAAACGAAGAATAAAGAAGTTATTCGCTTGGAGCGCGAATCCGTCATTCCAATCCTAAAGCCCAAGCTCATCATGACCTTAGCCAATCTCATTGGTATTTTTTGCAAATCACTTCTTTCTTTAATTCTACTATGTATGTTAATACTACTTTTTCACATGTAGGGTTAGGCTATTCTAAATTATTACAATTTTCCGGAAGCCCTTCCAATATGAGTCTGGATTTGTAATTGTTTCTTCTTCTGATATATGTTTCCAAAGCCTGTAATTATAATTGTAATTATTCATGATTTTTGAACCACGTTCTGAATGAATGTAGAACATACTTCTGACCGGAGTGAATTTTTAAAGCTCTGTAAGAGAGTCGAGTACACTATTCGGGCCTGGTATCTTCTACAATTCGAGGATCTAATGGTATCTTGATTTCTTATTTATTTTATTATTACTTGAAATCTTCATTCCTTATTCTAAACCTAATCAACATTGGCCTCTCTCCTTTTGGTTAAATAAATCTGTGCTCCCAGCAATTGTGCTCCCTCTTTGATCCTGTCTACGGGGCTCAGAAGTTGGAGCGTCAGAATCTGTCTTCAGAAGAAGTTGATATTCTTGAACTGAATTTCCTAACATACTTATTTCAGGTAGGATGGCTTCTGCATCATATTGTTGTTTGTCTGGGGCAGATTTTTGATATCCTGAAAATGAATATAGTCTTATCCGTTTTCCACAAATAATTATTAGACATAGATAAATGTGCACACACATTTGCACTTGTCTACAGTGCCAAGCAGTGTTTATGTTTTAGAATGTTACAGGTAATAGAATGATATCATTTTATTCTTGTCAGAGGTCACAATGCAACCTTTTCCGTTCTAAGTGCTTAAACTCTTGTTTGAATGAAGTTAACTCATGGTGCTTACTCTTGTTTTTACTTCTTTTATTTTATCTGATGTCTTGTTGCAGCTATCCTGCATTAAATATTGTGGACATGCTAATGTAGGTCAATTTAATTCTGCCTATGTATATCCAAATAATTATAGGTACTATTAATGACTCCAGTTCTTTTGCACTGTCTATCCTTGTTGATTCACGTATTTGCTGGGAAGTTACATTTTATGTGCAATCTTGATTTGGGCCTCATGTAACTGCATTTCCTTTTTATTACCCATCGACTTTCATTCACACTTCACCCTTTTAATCTCTCTTTAAGTTTTATTTGTGCTCCATCTCCATCTGCGGCTGGCCCAAACCTTTGGCAACTGTTACCCGAGGTCCCACCTTTCAAGAAAGGCCCCTATTTTTATGACTAGTTGATCATAAAATTTTTCCTAAATGACATCCTAACATCCGACCAAGTGGCTCCACATTAGAAAAGGAAAATGCTACACAACCCAAATAAAACCGCATTACTCTTAGAAAAAGGCTACAAAGATACAATAGTAGACGTTGAGAATACGAAATAGGTCCTATTATTTATTTGAACTTTACAATACCAATGAGAATATAAAAACGACCTTTTCTCTTCCATAATGTTAAAGCAAATAGAATTTAAGCAGACTTCTTATGACTTCTCTTATGTTTCACTATTTTTTATTCCAGTAAACTTCTCACACAATTTTTTTTCTCCCATTGAAGATGGAAAAAAAAGCATACCCACTTTGGTCTCCAGACTCTCCATTAATGGGGTCTGGGTGGGATGGACACGTTCAACGTGGTTGCCTTTAGATTTGAACCCACATTCTCAAGGTTATTGGACCAAATATTAATCACCGGACTTGTGGCTACAGTTCAAATCTAAGTACTAATCTGCATGTGCAACCTTTAGTATCCAGAATGATAAATTAGGTTTTGTTATTCTATACCTTTTTAATTTAGTTTTTTAATCTTTTTACAAGTTTTGTTAAAGACAGTATATGTTTTCTGTGTAAATATTGTTTCTTATCAAGGGTGTGACAAACTTTAAGAAAGGAGAAAGAATTAAATCTCTAGATGGATCTTTTTGGAAAATATTCCAATACCTCAGTTTGCCCCCTACTTTAGGGCATTGTTATGTATGGGCCCTCTTGAAGCCGCAATGTTCGATAGATACTTTTCCTCTTCCCTTGCAACTTGAACCAGTAACAGTACCCTGGGAACAATATGCAACCTATTTATCTTCTGCATGTGTATGCTTGTATTTTTTAATAGTTTTATAGGCAATCATGGCCATTATGGAATGTGATTCTCCATTAGTGAGGGTCTTAGGAATTAATGTTCCCTAAGTGGCTTCCTCTGGACCAGAATCCTCATTCTCGCACTTGGTGGCCTGAGCTTTAACCAAAATTTTGTCTACAGAGAATTTTTCCATGGGCTCTTATTTTATTTTTTATATTTTTTTGTGGGGGTAGTGGCTTCTCATCTTTTTTGCTCTCCAATTTCCTTTTAAGGTTTCTATTTTCTCTCATATTACGTGCAGGTAATGGACAAGAGCAATTTCAAGATGGCTACTGATGATGAGATTGATGTCGCACTTTCAGCACAGTATCTTCTAAATCTTCCTATCTCAGTTGATGAATCTAAGGTTTGTAAAGGCACTAGTTTATCAAAAATGAATGACAAAAACTGCATGTAATAGATATGCTTGTTTAGAAACGTAATCAGTGCTTTGTCTTTATTTGTGTATCTACTTCGATGGCTCTTCACATTATTGTGTTTGTTGATTGTAGCTTGACAAGAAGCTTTTGAAGAGGTATTTTGCCGAGCATCCTCAGGAAAATCTTCCAAACTTTGTTGATAAGGTATTCCTCCATCTAGAGTGTTTACCCGCTCCCCTTTTGGTAAACAATAGGGTGTGAACCCTGCATTGAATGACCAATTTCCTCTTCTTCACTATCCTCAATGACGACATGCCTTTTGGGTGTGTATAACTCGATGTCACGGTTAACAATTTATTGATTGATTTATGAGAAAAAAATATGAAAAGCTACATACAAGATTCTTTCTCCCCCTTCTTTCTTGTGGTGTTTTCTTGTTCCATGTAATGCCCTACCTTTTATGCTCTCTCACTCCTTTTTTTTTTTTCGGGTAGGCAATTTAAAGTTCATTTTATTATGAAGGTAATTCTAGACATGGTTGTAATGGCATGTGTCCTTTCCTGGATCCTATGAAGCACGGATACTTCAAAAATGTTAAAATATCGGATATAGATATGCATCCGATACGACCAGAAAGTATCCTAGAGTTAAAAAAAAAATTGAATTTTGGGTATGCAGGGATACATGTATAAATACGGTATGGATACGACGGGGTATTACTTGTATTTTTAAAAAAGAACAAGGGCACTAGAGTAAATAATGTTGGACTCTTATTTGCAAAAAAAAAAAGAAAAAAATCGTAACTTATTCAACAGACATCCCGCGGTCGAACATTGATGTTACCTCTCTCTGTGTATCATCCGATGGTCTCTCTCTTGACGTCGACAACATCTCTTCTCCCTTGTGATATTGTGAAGTGCAAGTGCAGCTTTGACGAGAGACTCTTCGGTCTCATCTCTGCTGTCCAAGTATCATCAATGCCCTAAGCTCTCTTCTCTCTTTGTCTCTTTCTTCTTTCTTTTGCCTTCTACCGGTGATTAGCATTCCTCGTTTGCAATTAGGGTTTGTAAAACAAACTTTGGGGCCTTGAATTAGGGTTTGCAATAGGGGTGTCAAACGTGTCTGGTTGGGTCATTTCGTGTCGGGTTTGTGTCAAAAAATCTTAAACACAAATCTGACATGCTTAATAATCGTGTCGAGATATGTAAACACTAACTTGACCTGGCTATTAAACGTGTTATCCGAACCTGACATGTTTGGCATGTTTAATAAACATGTCATTTTTGAGTTAACACATAACACAACATGTTAACCTACTTAACCTGTTTAACCCACATATCAAATTCTATTTGTTTAACAACTTTAACAAAATCAAAAGATTTTATTGAATAAAATTTAAAGAATTACAAGAAGCAAAAAGAAACCAATTTCTAACATCCATTTCCAATTAAATGGTTTTAATCCATAAAAAATATGAAAAAAAAAACCATAAATTTATTCTATGGACACTAAAAACAGTCACTTTCTTATATTTTATTATTTTTAAATGGATATTAGGAATTAGTAGAAGTGGGGTTAGGGTTATGTTTTATTTTGTTGTTTTTATATATTTATATAAATGGGTTAAACGGGTAAGAAATGGGTAGGTTGGGTTCGGGTTGAATTATATTAACCTGTTTAAAATATACGGGTTAATCAGGTCAAAATCGGGTTGACCTGATTTCGACATGAATTCATCCTGTTTTTTTCGGTGTTTATACGTGTTGACCTGTTTTTATCCATTGACCAATTTAATTTCGTGTTCGACCCATTTATTTCGGGTTCGGTTCGTGTCGTGTCGAAAATTGACAGCCCTAGTTTGCAATTAAGGTTTTTTTTTTTGCAATTTACAATGGGTTTCTATAGGTTTTTTTTTGTATAATATATTAGGAACTATTTGAGAATGACAAGTGAATTGTTGGGTACTTTTTTTTTCTCTTTGAGAAATGGCATTTGAACTGCCAGGTACTCTTTGAGAAATGACATTTGAACTGATTATCTGAATTGTTGGGTACTCTTTGAGAAATGACATTTCTTTCGTTTATCCGTGGACATGATATCTTATTTTTCTGGGTATGCAAACATTTTGGATATTATGCAATATGCATGTGTAGAATGTATGATTTATGAATGATTAGTATGATTTATGAATGATTAGTTGTTATTATATATCTTGGATAGATGTATGATACACTTTATAAGTCATAATTATTACATTAAATATAATAATAAATTTTAATTTTTTTTTTGTGCACATATTCTTGCCGTACCCATATCTTTTTTTTTTTTTTAAAGGTTTTGTTGTATTGCCGTATCAGTATCCGAGCTTCATAGCTTAGATCCTAAGTTTTATGCTTATTTAATTGTGGAGAGTCTAACTTAGAACTTAGAAGTTAAGTATGGAAATGGTCTTTCCATATTAGAGTAG
Source organism: Ilex asprella (assembly GCA_023539305.1). Lineage (NCBI taxonomy): Eukaryota > Viridiplantae > Streptophyta > Magnoliopsida > Aquifoliales > Aquifoliaceae > Ilex > Ilex asprella. The sequence goes on from CM042190.1 coordinate 34,108,639, forward strand.
GCTAGAATATGACTGTTCTGATGATTTTTTGGCAACCAAGAGATGGCATAATGTTTTGACTAACTTTCTAGTCAAAACTTAAGCAACTGTGAAATACCTTTTTTTTAGCAATTTAAAATTTGGAGACTAGATGATAGAAGAATGGGCATTCACCTGAACAATGAGATATAACAGAATTTGTGGTGATGACTGCACGGTCTGGTCCCAATAAATTTTCCAACTGTCATATGCTTTTCTTTTTAATAATTGTCCTGCTAAGTAGTGGCAGAGCAGGAGCTACATTACTCCCCAAATAAATGTGGTTTATGTTTTATGATCTATGAGATGTTTTCAAGTGACAAATTTGACTTTTTTTACTGAACCCATGAATATCTTTCTAGTATGTAATCTTTCGACGAGGCATTGGGCTTGATCAGACAACTGACTACTTTTTCCTGGAGAAAGTGGACATGATCATTGCACGTTTATGGGCATGGATTTTGAGAAAGACTAGGTGAGTAACTGTATACATCAGTACCTGTTGAGTTGGTAGCTCAAACCCAGGCCAGTACATTGACAAGTAGTTCCTAAACCCAGGCCACTACATTGACAAATAGTTCCTAAACCCAGGCCACTACTTGAAATTTTTCATATTTTTGTGGTTCTTGCAGGCTAGAAAGAGTGTTTTTGAGAAAGTCAAGTGCACGGCCCAAGAAAGATCCAAAAAAGGATGATGAAGTTGGCAACGAAGCACAGCAGGATGCCTTATATGTTGAACGGATCCGCATTGAAAATATGGAACTGAGGTTTTTAATTGCATCTTGTTATTGCAGTTCTGGTGGTTAGCATAGATTCACTCTTGAATATGGGCTATATGCTTGTGGTTCTAAATGATTTAGAAGATACATTTCCGTGCTCGTGATCTCTAAACTTCTTGAATGTAGTGTCCAACTAACTCATCAAACAATCAGAACCATTATATGTATAATGCATTCACTAAAATTGAAATCATCTCTGAAATCATTGTATTATGATTCATATGAAATAATCAAGGTTTATAGATTGTATTAAGCCAGTATATACCACTTATGCTCTGGCTACATCTATCTAAGGTGGCTTGCACAAACTATTAGATGATCAAGTAACCATAATGTCTTCCTGATGTGGAAACACCGGGGAATTGGATAGCTTGTGTTGTATATATTTTTTGATATTTTATTTTCCTAATTGGAAAATTTAGATATTATTCTTGTTTTTCCTTGAGTTTTGGTCTGGTTATTAGCTTGCAGATTGAAAGGAAGATCTTCTCTTCTATGTTCTTTATCTTTTCTATTATTTATTCTCTCTCTTACCCTTACTTTCTGGTCTTGCACACTTGTTTTTGTTAGCACAATGATAAAAATAGGTAAAGCTTTGAGTTTGATGAACATTTGTGCACACAACACTTGTGTAAGTATTTTTGGGGGTCATATTCATTGTGACTCATGGATATCTACATGCTGCATACATTCATTGTGAGTCATATTAGCACAAACACACAGACAATTTAGAAATGGACCAATTTATAAGTTTAGCTGCCTGTATTGAGTTCTTGAGGTTTATTCGCAGTTTATGACTTTTACATTATATCTAATCCAGTTTTCGCAATTTGCTGAGCAAGATCACAATCCAAGAACCTACATTCGATAGGATAATTGTCGTGTACAGGTAATGCTTTTGGTTCTTGTATTTAATAAGTTATTGTGCACAATATTCAGCAGTTCTATCAAAATGGTTGAACACTTTTCAAAGAAAGTGCAACAACTTAAATTCAGGCCTTCTTTTCTTCACTGAAGAAATTGAGGAGGGCATTTGAGAAGTGATCCATTACCTGCCAAAGAACTCCCTTTTAATTGTGGCTAACAGAAATGGTGACGGTGCAGGCGAGCAAGTACCCAGACAAAAATGGACCGAGGAGTTTATGTGAGGCATTTCAAAAACATCCCAATGGGTGATTTGGAAATAGTCCTGGTGAGTTTTTGTTGTGGTCTGCTTTGCTGTTGTCTCCCCCTCTCCCTAGTGTATCTGTGGGGGCGTACGTGTGCGTGTGCATTTGCGCAATAATTAACTTATCCATAGAATGCTCCCCCCACCAGAAAAGCAAATGCAAAATCCTCTTCTTTTGCTCTGTGTATTATCTCTATGTTCTGGTGTTGATTGATACACTTGCTTTTAACAGCCAGAAAAGAAAAACCCAAGTTTAACTCCAATGGATTGGGTCAAATTCTTCATCTCTGCTATAGTTGGCCTGGTTGGTTATCAAATATCCATGAATTTGATTTGTTCGACTGTTCTTGTCTTTGAGACATTGTTCTCATTTTGCACTTGCCATGTGAATTTTTCAGGTAGCTGTGGTAGGTTCACTTGACATGCCTAAAGCTGATGTTTGGGTCATTTTTGCCATCCTCTCCACGGTGATTGGTTACTGTGCTAAGACATACTTCACGTTAAGTGGTTTATTTAATTAAAGTTCATGTGTCTAGGTACATTTTTATACAATTCAACCATTTGCATGGATGCTTGTTTGATCCACTCCACAATCATCGCTGTAGGCCGGATAGGTGCAGTCACGTCAGGCAATGCTGGCGCAGTGGTAATGATGCTAATGCTCATTTAACTGTCTGTAGGTTTCAGCAAAATATGGCTACATATCAGAACTTAATCACACAGTCCATGTATGACAAACAACTGGATAGTGGAAGGGGCACTCTTCTTCACTTATGCGATGACGTGATTCAGCAAGAAGTAAGTTGCAGGCTGCGAGTTTCTTTTTCCTTTAATTTTTTTCCTTGGTCAACCAGATGTGTTTACCTTATCCTTCTTCTTAATTAGACTTCTAGTAATATGCTGACTGTGCATATGCGGTCAGTTTATTCTTAGCATTATAAGGACTAAGGAGCATTCTATGACTTCCAAGATTCTGTTATGACCCAGCCAAATATGTACCTACTTAGTGAGCCTTATTTTTGATTATGATTAATGATCCAAACTAAAAATCACTCTTGTTCATTGTTTACAGGAAGCACATATCCACCTTCGCTTCTCTTTCGTCTCCCTTTTCTTCTTCTTCTTCTTTCATCCTTCTTTCTTTTCGTTTTTAACTGTTGAACATTAAATATGCAAATGCCAAGAATTTGAATATTAGACGAGTTGCAGCAATGTGGATGACTTGCTCATTTAGATATGGATGCTAAAATTTCTGTGTGTTCATTCATTAAGAGCCTTCAATTGGTCAGACAGTGCTTATTTTATAAATGTATATGTTGTTCTGGTAACTTATCCTTTTTAAGGGACTCTAGAATCACATTTTTATGATGACTGAGAACGTCCCAACAACGTAGTTTTTGGATTCATTGAACCACATTTTCTCTGTTCAGGTTGGTTTCACTTGTCGGGCTCTGAGACTCGTCTTGCTCGACTTCTTTGTTGAGCTATTTAATGGCAAAATTTCAGAATATGAATATAGGTCCATCTAGACAAATTTGTTATTAAACTTATTTTAAAATATCAATCTGATTTACAACTGCATGCCAAAAGAAATATTGATATTTCAAATGCTTCCTATTGATATATTAGTGCTGGTGGGATGATTTCATGTATTTAACTCCAATATGGTGTCTACTTTGATTAGTTTCCTTTCCTAGGCTTGGTTTTGATTAGCTTTTTTCGTCGGGTTCTGTTTTGATTGGTCAACTCTACATGTACTTGACCATGTTTGATTGGGTTGACGAACTGCTCATTTTCAATCAAATCGTATTGAGTCGACTAACTTTGTTCATGAGTGGCCACCTCTGCTCAGCTGGGTCCACTCTGCTTGACTTGGACCAATTCTGCTTATGGTTCATCAACTCTGCTCAAGTTAACCAACTCTTCTGGTGCTTGGTTAACTCTCGTAAACTAAGGCTTCTTATAGAATATTTCGTCTTATTCTTTAAACATCCATTTTTTTCTTTTTCTTTTGCGCATATAAGGAGGCAAGGCCCTTAATGGCTCCATAATATTTTATCTCGCGTATGGTTGCTTATACATCACTTCTCTGTACTTCTTTTTGTCCTAGTCAATTCTGATGTCGACCGAATACAAACTTGACATAATATCAGGAGGCTCGTTGGAAGTCTCTCTTTGGTTGCAAATGGGTAGCTATTGTATCTTTGAAAATACACTTAAATCATTTCTCACTGGTGACGCTACGCAAGGCTTGGCCTGCTTGAAGAGCTAGATAACTGCATGTTCATATGGCCTATAAGACAAATAAGTAGATCAAATGGGGCACCGAGTTCCATTGGTTGACCCTTCATTGCTTAACTTAATATCTCAGCTGAATATGGAAAGTTAGTGCTATATGTGGTTGGGAGAGCATACCTAAAAATGAATATTTACCCCCTTTATATGGAGGTTGCTGGGTGGTTCACTTTTGCCACCGCTCTCTCTGACATGCTGGATGTGGTCAGATGAAGGCCATAATGTTTAAAGGGGAGGTTACCTACTAGAATTGGAGGAGTTTGTTTAACTGGGTAATTTTCCATGGACCAGAAGTAATTTTTTTTTTGCTGGGTTTTTACAAAATCCATTATTTGAATGTAGGTAAAGGAGGTGATAATATCATTTTTCATATTGATGGAACAGGGCAAAGCTACTTTACAGGTATGCTCAGTATTTTTGGCTTTCTCCTGTGTTCATGTTCTGTTCTCCTGATCCTTACTACATTCTGGATGTGGTTTTTCCAAAGTTACTTTGTCATGATGTGAATAGGATCTTGACCTACGGTGTGAGGAACTTATAAAAGAAGAGTTTGGTGAGAGCTGCAACTTTGATGTGGATGATGCAGTCCAAAAGTTAGAAAAGTTGGGCATTGTTTCTAGAGTAAGTTCTTTTTCCTCATTGTTTGGTAATGTAGTGCTTTCTTCAGCTTAATTGAATTTCTGTTTTTTCTTCTTTTTTTCCTGGCTTCAAAATATTGTTGCCAGTTTGTCCTGGTTTTTTGTCTTCTATGCATATGTTATAGGAAGGAATCATAGTAGGGTTTCTTTGGTGAGTGGGAAAAGAATGCCCCTGATGCACTGTGTTGTCTTGGCCTTTTAAATCCGTGGACATCTGCAGAGGTACACAGATTAGATAATAATGTCATTGATGCTGGATGCAAGTTCATATCATTTGACCAAAGTGTTGTCAAATATAGGGCATGTTTGGTTTGATTTTCAAAAACAGTTTTTTGTTCTCAAAACTCTAAAAACAAGGAAAATGCTATTTGTTTAGTTTTTTTGTTCTCTAATTTTTTGAAAATTTTGGGAATTGAGATGTGATTTTAGACAACAAAATGATGTTTTCTGAGTTTTCAGGCTTAAAATAGAAAACAAGGAAACAACCCCTCCTCTTTACTGAAGTTCACCCATCAAACTTCTTTAGCAGCAAAATACTTTTTTTTTTGTTGAAGTATAAAAGCCTTTCACCTACGTCTTTCTCCATCTCCACTCTCTCTCTCTATGCAACGACACTGTCTAGACAAAACAGAGATGAAACACAGATTGTTTCTCTCTCCACTTCGGCAAATCCAGACGAAACATACCTACGATCTAGGTTCAAGAACTCCGGCGATTTTTACATCTGGGTTCAAGGCACAGGTAGTGGTTGTGGGTTTGGGTGGTTGTGGGTTTCGGTGCATTGTGAGTTTCGGTGGTGGTCTTGATGCACAGCGAAAGAGAGAGAGAGAGACAGAGAGTTGAAGAGGTTAGAATTGTGGATTATTGTCCAAACAAATTTTATAGTTTTTGTTATTTAAAATTATTTTCAAAAATATATAATCAAACAGGTTTTGTAATATAAAAATTTTTAAAAATATTTTCTTAAAACTCTTCCCAAAAATAGTTTTTAGAATCTAGATGAATGTTCTTGAAGGTGTTACCTTAAGCCTAATTGGTAGAAGTCTAGAATCTAGATGAATGTTGCCTTCAACGGCTTGGGAGAAATGGTTTGGGAACGGAGGCTACTCCCGTTGTGTGATACGGTCATTAGAAGCAAAAAATGGAAGTTTTCATCTCCTTTGACTCTTTTTATTCTTTTTTGCATTTAGGATGCAATTGGAAGGTACTACTGTGTAAGTCTCAGGCATGCTAATGAGATCATTGGCACCACCACGGAGGAGCTTGTCCTCAAAGCAAAGCAGGGTGCTGGTACCTCTTAAGCTGTCTCTGGATGGTAAAATGCTTCTCTTCCACTTCACGTATTTGATCACTTGTAGAAATTTTACACCTAAAAGTTGGATAAAAATCCAATCTATCTGCAGGCATATGGGAGTGGCAGCTGTACTCGTTTCCTTTCCTTTCCTTTTCTTTTCTTTTCTTTTTCCATGCTGATGGTTGTTATTCACGTCACCAGCCCTTTAATTTATGTAAATCTTAAGACAACTTTTCTTTGCATCTTTTTATTTTTTGATTATTTAAATTCATTTCATTTGTTTGGAGCAACGCAATCTCAATCATAAGTCTTTCTGGAATGCTGCAGTGGATCAGTGTTAATAACCTACTTCCTTGACTGTATTTTATGTGACCAGCTAGCAATTTTTGTGTGCAGTGGCATCCCTGATTTGACATGATTTTCGTAAATGATGTTTGAGTTGTTGGGCGGGAAAAAAAGGGTCTTTTTGTTTTTATTTCTGACACTCAATTGTAGTTGATGTTCGGAATGAAGAGCAGTTCCTACATGCAATCATCCAGATCCCTGCATAGAAATATATGTTCCGATTCCAACTTAACAAAGAGAATCTGCTGCCTCACGCATATGCATGCCCATGAACACGTACTTAAGGACAGGGTACAGTTGAATTTTGCGATTGCACAAGCACAAGTAAGCTACTTGTTATTCCAACAACAAAAAGGTTGTACCACACCATCTTAAACCTAAAAATCTGAATACAGTTCCCCGAGTTAGCAGTTGGCATAAATTATGCGAAAAGAAAAAAAGGTTATCATCACTTCACCTGCCCCATCACGTTAAACAAACACTAGTACAAAACAGTTAGAATCGATATCCATCCATCCGATGGAAGGTTACCTCCGTGTCTATTACAGCTTGCTGCTTGACTCTGCAAGGAAACAGATCCATTGTGCCGTCCAAGGCCAACAAGAAAATGCAGCAGGCTGCTGATAGTTCCAAGCTATTTGTCTTATGGGCAGTGACATTGTGTATGCAACCTTCTTCCGGGAAGGAATCGCCAAACCCGTATAGCAAGCACCCAAAGCTGCATCTTAACCTAAGAATAAATTTGTGAGTTAGAGAGAGAGAGAGAGAGAGAGAGAGATTTCAATGTTGTAAACAAATGGTAGAGCACATACCTTTAAAAGTGTAGGCACAGTCTTGAATTTCGGCTTGATGAAGTAGAATCTTACTTAAAGCGCTCATCTCCAAAAAGCCCTATCACAAAAATGAATCTCAAATTATTCTAGAACCCCAGCTCAAAAAAAAAAAAAAAAAAGAAGTTTATTCTAGAGTATCCAAAGACTGCAAACATTTTTATGCAAGAAGAGTTTGTAGATGCAAACAAATGATCTCACCTCCCATCGTTTATGTCCTGTACTTACTGATGATAAATACCGACTTTCCATTTCCCTCTAGCAGTAGAGAGTTGGAAGCAAAACACATCAGGAATCCAACTGCTTCAGTTTCTCCAGGACCTGCTTCATTGATGGTCGAACAGAAAGTGTCTCTACGGTGCAGGTTGATGCCAGTCTTAGCATACCCAACATATACTTCTTAGGCCCAGATTCCCACAATCCCGATGGAAAAAATTCACAAGAACGTCCTTCCTTGATCAGCCACTTGGCCCATGAAACAATATTGAATCCATTCCCAAACTCAGAAAATGAAGGATCAAGGGACTTCTTTCCTGACATCAATTCCAACAGCACCACACCAAAGCTATAAACATCTGCCTTGTCAGAAACCCTGCAAGTAGTCGCATATTCCGGTGCCACATATCCGAATGTCCCTGCAACATCTGTGGTTGCATGGGTCTCAGAAACTTCTAGAAGCCGAGCCAATCCAAAGTCCGAAAGGTAGGCATTAAGCTCTTCATCAAGCAGGATGTTGCTAGGCTTGATGTCCCGGTGAACAATGCGCGGAACACACATGTAGTGCAGGAAATTAAGAGCCTCAGCTATGTCAATGGCTATTTTGTGGATCACGGGCCACTCAACATTCTTTTCTGATCTTTCATGTATGAAGGTTTCAAGATTTCCGCCAGAAAGGTAGTTGTAAATTAAAAACATCTCAGCTTCTCCAACATAATATCCAATGAGGGTTACAAGGTTTTTGTGTCTAATCTTTCCTAGCGTTCTTATCTCTGCATCAAATTGCTCAAGGCCTTGAAACCTACCAATGGAAAGCCTCTTCACAGCTACGAGGAAACCTTGGACCAGTTCTGCCTTGTAAGTGGACCCGAAGCCGCCAGTTCCAATCAGGTTCCGGATGCTGAAATTCCCAGTTGCACTAACCACATTGTCATAATTCAGCTCAGTTTGAGCATCACCAAATGTGATGACATCTTTCCTTCTCAGGCTTGTAAGTGTAATGAACTTTCTTCTCCCAAGGAGGACAAGAAATATCACTACAAGAATACAAAGTACAACACATGCGGAAGTGGCCATTGCTATTAGAAAAGACCTCAATTTATTCCGATTATGCAACTTATGAACCTTAATTGGGACAGGAAGCCCAAGAGGAGCAGCTGAGTACTGATCCGGACACGGGTGTAGAAATTTGTTTCCCATGAAACTATGACAATCATCTGAGTGTTGAAGATGAGGTATGTTACCAGACAGGTTATTGAAAGAAAGATCCAGTTCAGTAAGACTGGAAAGTATGGAAAATGTTGAAGGTATCTCCCCATCAAGTCTGTTATGATCCAGCAACAGAATTTCGAGATTAGAGGCATTTGCCAAAGCAGCAGGGATGGATCCTGTCAGAGCATTTTGAGACAGATCCAAAACTACGAGAGAAGTCAGTTGGCCCAGTTGAGCAGGAATTTCTGCTGTCAAATTGTTCTCTCCAAGAAGAATCCATTTCAGATCCTTCAGTCCCCCCAACTGATCAGGAAGGAACCCAGACAGGGTATTTCTGCTCAAGTCAAGATGTTGGAGGATTTTCAACCTTCCAATCTCAGGAGGAATTGAACCACCAATTTGATTCTGTGCTGCTTTAAAATCAGTCAGGCTCAAACAATCAAGAAGCATCTCTGGGTATATCACCCCAGATATGTTGTTGGCACTCAAGTTGATTGAAAAGCTATCGAAACCATTACAGTTTGTGCATAGCTCGCCAGGAAGTGGCCCATTGAACTCATTATTGTTCAGAAAGAGAATGTAAGAAGCTTTACGGTTAGTCAGAAAGAACTCATTTCCAATGGACAACAAAGGCAGTGAACCAACAAAGCTATTCCAACTGAAATCATGGGCAACAGAAAGATTGTCACATGAGTTCGATGCAAACAGAGGATTCATTTGAGATCCCCAAACAGGAATGTTAAAGTAGGCATTCTGAATGTCTTCCTCATCTAAACAATTTGGTTCTTGTTCATAAGAAATGAGGCTAAACTCACAACTGTCATTCCCAAATGCTGGAAGAACACCGGATAACGAATTTTGACTCACGTTGAAGTACATCATACATGAAACTTGCAACTGCGGAGGAAGGGAGCCTTGCATACTATTTGAACTCAAATCCAAGAAATACAGCTTTTTGCACATAACCATGTTTTCTGGTACTGTACCTGTAAAGTTGTTCCACCCTAAATTGAGGACTCTAAGCAAGCATGAATCGCTCCAGTTACTAGGCAAGCGTCCACCAAGATTAGCCCTGGGCGCCCAAAATATCTGAAGATTAGGAAGCAGCAATACCTCATAAGGTATACCTCCCTCAAAGGCATTGAATTCTCCTCTAGAATCGTCCGTAGAGACCCCATCAGCAACCAAATTGGTCAAGACAACAACAGAGAGCCTCCAGCACTGGGCTAGCTCTTTGGGAATGCTATCGGTGAGGCTGTTTCTCGAAACATCTAGAACCCTTAGCTGGGAAATCCGGCCAACCTCAACCGGAATCTTACCTTGGAAAATGTTGCCATCAAGCAAAAGTGTCCTCAAATTGGAGCAGTTCCCAATTTCAGGAGGAATGTCATCAACCAAAAAGTTATTAGAGAGCTTCAAATGAGTTAGAAACTCACAGTTACCAACACTAACTCCACCGGAGAGCTGATTATTTGACAAATCAATCACATTCAATGTGCCAAAACCAATCAAATTACCCGGAACCGGACCTGATAACGTGTTATAAGATAAATTAAGAATGAGAAGAGAGGAGAGGTATGTTATCTGATGAGGAATACCTCCTGAGAAATTATTTCCTTGAAGCTCGAGGATTTCAAGAGAACGAAGATTCCCGATTTCCGGCGGAATCCCACCGGAGAATAAATTGTGAGGGATGGAAAGAGTACGAAGTTGGGTTAGGTTTCCGAGTGAAGGCGATAGGGTTCCGACGAGAAGATAGTCGTTGGAAGTGCCCGGTTGGGGTTGGGAAGAAGCGGTGATACGTAGAGCGGTGATGTTGAGAGAGATTACTCTGGCGGAAAGAGTATCGCAGGTGACTCCGTACCAGTTGCAGTGATTTGTAGAAGTGTTCCAGTTATGGAGAAGGTCGGAAGGGTCGTGGAATATGGAATTCTTGAAGCTGAGAAGGGAGACTGCGTCTTGGGGGAGAGAGGTGGTAGCCTGGGAGAAGGAGAAAACCAAAGACAAAATCAGAAGGCAAGACACGGCCATTGATACCGGAAAAAAATCGCAGAGATGGCGTGAGTGTCCAGTTTCTGGTTGAAGATGTTTACCTCCGGCGAGATATGAACAAGTAGATGCTATGCTATTCGGTGGGTTACGTACAAAGAGTAGTGCCCGGAAATGAATGGGAGAGAGAGAAAGATTCGGGACGTCTGTTGTTAGGTTGAGAGTGAGAGAGAGTTAAGACAGAATTACAGTGAGAATGAGAAAAGGCAAGAAAACGAAAGAAAGCAAAGACAGGTGGCTGGCTGGCTGGAATGTGGAGCAAAATACAGGAGGAGAATGGAATGGATTTGGATAGGGCTGTCAATTTTTGACGACACGACACCGAACACAAAATAAATAGGTCGAACACGAAATTAAATGGGTCAATGGATAAAAATGGGTCAACACGTATAAACACAAAAAAAAGCAGGTTGAGTTCATGTCGAAATCAGGTCAACCCGATTTTGACCTGATTAACCCGTATATTTTAAACAGGTTAATATAATTCGACCCAAACCCGACCTACCCATTTCATACCCGTTTAACCCATTTATCCAAATATATAAAAATAAAAA
>CM042190.1:34120436-34139722 GCA_023539305.1 Ilex asprella
CAATACAGGAGGAGAATGGAATGGATTTATTATTGATCAATATCGTATTGGATGGGTACAAGAGAAAAGGTTTAGTTATACAACTTATTATTAAATTAAATGAGATTATAAATTTAATATTTTTTCTTATAAAAAAAATATGATAAAAATTTACAACTATATTATGTATGCTAAGATTGACCGTAAATGATACTAGTTCTATACTATTAGATTAAATTATAAATTGAACTATTTATTTTTTTAATGAATTTTGATATAATATACAAAAATGAGTTGGGTGCTGGCCCTAGGAATGGATGGTATCGATAAGTCTCTCTCTTATAACCAGAAAAGAGTACATGTAGTTCAGATGTGACGCAACAATAATAATAAAAAAATAAAAATAAATTATATTTAAATTGAATTGGATTAAATTAGATTGGATTGGGCGAAGGTGGCAGGCAGTGATAGAGTGTGTAATGCTAGTGCTAGTGTATAACACACAACACTCCCTCCCACCATTGGTACCTCATGATGATGATGCCATATGGGGGCATGGGGGATGGCAATGAGCAAACGTTGCCGGAGGCTACAAGACAAAAGAGGCCTGCCGGCTTGAGTCTAAGTAGTCGTAGTAATACTTCACCTTTTGCTTTTTGTCTCTCTGCCTCACACGTATACATTAAGAGTACTGTCCTTGATAGCGCTTCAAATCCAATTCACTCTCACCCCATAATAATTTCAACAAATAAACAGTATCTCGTATCGGCATTATTTTGGGTGCGTGTTAATATAAATATTTTATTGAATATTTTCTCTTTTTAAGGGGTTGTTCAAAAAAAAAAAAACAAATAAACAGTATCCTCCCAAATTTTAAATAAACAAAATAATTTTGATTGTAAGATTTTAAAAAACATTTTCTGAATTTTAATCTTAATTTTAGATATATGTCATATTTTTAATTATGATTTTTTAAGCACGAATGAATGATTTATAGTTCTAAATATATAAATAAACAATTAGAGAAAGAGGTTTCACTTTTGTGGTTTTCAACTTTCAAGTGAGGGTGACCATTCTAAGGACTGCACCCAATCATGGAGTCCATGATCAAATTAAAAAGCAAAGTGTTTATTACTTTTCTCTTCCCCTTCTCCTTTCTCTTTTTGGTTTGAAGACCTGTTTTTAGTGGGTAAGTAGTGTTTCACGACTTTTGAGCCTTCTGTTATGTATCCCTCCTACTGACAAGCTATATATGCACAACTAATTTTAGACAAAATTACACTTAATTCGGCGCATAGATGTTAAATTTAGATCAAAAATTTTTAAAAAACTTTCTCTAATGTTAAACTCACACTCGTATTAAATGAAGGGAGACTTAAATTCATACTTAAATCTTTAAAATTGTAAAATTACATCATCTTTTTGAGATCCAATGATCATATTTTATCTTAAACTCACACTCGTATTAATTAAATGAAAGAAGACTTAAATTCATACCTAAATCTTTAAAATTGTAAAATTACACCATCTTTTTGAGATCCAATGATCATATTTTATCCCCTTTTAAATTTATATTTATCCTCATTTAAATTTAATTTTTTTTTTTTAAATTGAAGTTTCTCCATTGGAGAAGCCTCTATCAAATCAAATTTTTTACTCAAATTTGAGTGAGATTGGTAGTTATATTGTAGAGATGGGTGACATGGAGATGAATGCAAAGATGCGAAGCTTGGGTTTCTCAACACCATGAGATATGGGTCAGGTCAATATAATTAAAATTAAAACTAAAATTTTACTGTATTTGAAACCCGAGATTCGAGCTGAATGTTTGTCAGGTTTGGTTTCCTGATTTTAACATATTATTCAGTGGGGTCCAATTCCCGAAAACCATGGGTTAATCCTAGGCGTGAAAGCATCGGAACCGGTCTTCATGGGTCGGGTTGGTTTTCCAATGCATCATATAATAATAATAATAATAATAATAGAGTTCAAACTTGAGTCAGACAGGAAACCTCTAACTCTAAGACCACCAAATTATAAAGAAAAGGCAGAGCCAGACGGAAGGAGCTTTAGTCTCTTGAGGATTTCTTCCACAACAGAGACACAGGTTTTAAGATCCTAATTCTGTGAAAGCTTTTGTTTTTTGGGACAGGACAGGACAGGACATGTGAGGCCATTTATGGAGATATCTTTAAACTAAACCACCAATCCATCCATCCCGCCAACAGTCGAAAAAGAAACTTATAAAACTAAATAATTTCCTGATTAAGATGAAGGACTGAGGAGGAGTCCCGATGACTAATGTCTAATAATACATACCCACCACCCATGTTAAATAGAGAAAAACTTAATTTGAAGATCTAATTTATTATATTATATTATATTATATTATATCTGTTAAATAAGTAGAAGAAACTAAAGAGGCATGGCATCGGCATTCGCATGTCATGTCTAACATTAAAACTTAAAAATTAGGATCTAAATGGGTAGATAGAGCTAGAACTAATGATTATGATATAGTAATAGTAGTCTTCACTGAAGACTCAGACTCAGACTCAGTTGGTTGGTCTTCCTCTTCCCATCTAACTAAGTGGACAATTTGGTTTGAATATTGGGACCTTATAATAGCTTTGGACGGATTTCTTTGTTAGGTTTACCTACCTACAAAACAACCACTAGTATAAAAACATTCCAAAGTCTCCTACTTTTACCACCTACCTACGTACATACACACATAAAGATGTAGACGGCTAGCCAACAACATGTCGATAGAAGATAAAAATTGGACAAATCTACAACACGTCCTATGTATTATACATACCATACCATACCATACCACACCACTTAAATCCCTTCAATCAGAGCCTTGTAGTAAACCAAACCAACCGGGTTATATTATTATATACATGTACACCGCCTGCTATTGCTGTCCTGTCACACAACACACACACACACACCCCAATATCAGCCCAAGGTTCACAATATATTACAGGACTTTGTTATATTTATTTATATATGAAAGGAAACGGGCTTGGCGGGTGGAATTATGGGCCAGAGCAGGTCGAAATTAAGCCTAAAAGAAAAGAAAAGCTAAGCAACAAACACATCCTCTCATATTATTTGTTTGGGTCTGTCTGGTACAGTTATGATTTAAGTGGTCTGGACAGCATGAAAAACACTACCGCTGATGCCATCTTGTCTTTTAACAATTAGTTATGTTAGCTGATCCAGGTTTAAGGGGAGGCCAAGTATCATACCCCTTGCAATCAAGTAGTTTTTAGCACTTTGTTGCCCATTGGTATATCATAGAATTATCAATTATCCAATAATTTTGTGGTTTCTCGTATAGAGGTCAATCTGTCAAAACTTGACACTTGAACATTTGACACCACCAACACCACCACCACCACATAGACACTGGTGATAGTGATACTTAATTGTGTCAATTACTTTTTCCTCTCCGTTGATTGCATTTTCCCAATATACGTGATCATAGAGTGAGAACGAGCTTTTGGGGGACCATTCCAGTGGCTATAACATTTACAATGGAATGGACCCAGGCCCGAATGATGTAGCATAACTTTAGTAAACCTAGCTAGAGTCATCCCACATACAATGGAGCTCTTGGTAGGGGGGGGGGGGTAGACTGTTAAAGCTTCTACGATTAGAGATTTACAAGGTAGAAAAATGCTGTCATGGTTTGTGGATGGACGAGGGTTTGAACCACTGTAATGCACTCAAATCTATGGTATGTGATCAAGTTCATAATCAACAAGTAATTGTCCTCATAATATTACTGAACCCAAAATTAAAGTCCCTGCACTAGCATTAAATGACTTTCTGGAGGTTGTGTTTTGGCAAGCAACCTAAGATCTAAGGCTACCAATTCTTAGCACGACTTGTCAACTTGGTACAAAATTCACACGAAACTATCAGAAATGAGTTTCTCATTTATTGTGTTTGGGTGGCAATCAAGTTGACCCATTGATTCACTTAAACAATAGATCGACACAAATCCGACTATCCATGGCATGTACCCGCCTCTATATGACTATAAATGAGTTACATAAGTTGAGCCAATTTTGACACAGCACAACAAACATCGGAAACCCATATAAAACATGTAAGCGCTTGATGAATCGAAGCAAATTAGGCAAGTCATCCAAAGTTGGTTGTGAATTCCTTATTGTTCAAGTAGTACCAATACTATAATCTATATTACTTTAAAATGTCAACATATCTGAAAAACTTATTTTTTCCATTTTTACCTTCTAAAATCCCAACTATTTCATTCTTATCCCTGAACATCAAAACCCTAACATTAAACCTCTTGTGAACTAACCCCAATTGGGGCTATCCCACATCGGATAGCATTTGGGTGTGTGCGTGAGTTATAAGTCCTTTTGGCGATTCTGCTTTTAAGCATGAGCGTTAGAGTGGGTTCCTAATCAAAAAAAAAATGAAAAAGAAGCATGTTGCGTCTGGAGCTGTCCCATGTGGGACCTCTGTTTTACCCCTCCAGCCCAAATATGAAATGATCGGGTAAGCTTTCGGGCCTAGGTGGTGGTGAGTTGGGGCTATCCCACATCGGATAGCCTTTGGGTGTGGGCGTGAGTTATAAGCCCCTCTGACAATTCTACTTTTAAGCAGAAGCTTTAGAGTGGATTTCTGATTAAAAAAAAAAAAAACTAACCCCAATTTACTGTCGTTATAATCCTTCCTCTCTCTCTCTCTCTCTCTCTCTCTCTCTCGGACAGAATCGATCGAATTGCTGTGAAAATGGTGGACTTCGCTCAGGTGCAGAAGGAGCTCCAATAGTGTAATAGTGACATAGAAGTGTCAGGCATTAGCATAAACCCTAAAAGCGACAATCTCACTCAGTTAATTGAAACAATCCCTGGCCCTCTTGGCACTAGCAACAATTTCGCAATTGATATCTTGATCTCTATCAAAGTATGAGGTATTATCATTTGATCATCACATAGCAATCCGATATTGCTGTCTGATTTTTTTTTTCGCAGACATCTTCTAATTCTGAGGTTCTCAGCTTGGGCTCTTCATATTCTTGATTGATACGTATAGGTTTGATTAATACAGATATTGAACCGTTTGAGCTTCTTGATCTCTATCAAAGTGTGAGGTACAATTGTTTGATCATCTCATAGCAATCTTCCTTTCCTTGATTTTTATTTCCTTTTTGGGGAACCAACAACTTGGGCGATAATTCAATCTCTCTGCATGTTGGATTGTGTTTTTGCAAATATCCTATGATTCTATGGTTTTTAGTCTTGGGCTTTGCATATTCTTGAATGAGACTCTTATGGGTTTGAACAATACAAACTAAACTTGATCCCTTCAATCTTTTTTATCTAAATCAAGGTATGGTGATTATCGTTTGGCCATTAAATAGCAATCTTTCTTTCCTTGATTTTTTTTTGTATTTTTTTCCTTTTTGGGGAACCAACAATTTGGAAGTAATCTAATCTTTCTGCAGGTTGATTTGTATTTTTTAGATATCTTATGATTCTAAGTTTTTTAGGCTTGGGCTTTGCATATTCTTAAATGAGATGCATATGGGTTTGAACAATACAAATCTTGATCGCTTCAAGATTTTTAGATCTCTACCAAGGTATGGTGATTATCGCTTGGCCATCACATAGCAAACTTTCTTTCTTTTCTTTTGTTTGTCTTTCTTTGTGGGGATGCGACAATTTGGAGTTAATCCCAATCCCATCCATCTACCTTTTGATTTGTTTTTAGCAGATATCTTCTGATAAGGTTTTCGGTCTTGGGCTTTGCATATTCTTGAATGAGATGCATATGGGTTTAAATAATTCGAATCTTAAAGGGCTGCATATTGGTTTGAACAATACGAATCTTGATCCCTTTAAGCTTCTTGACCTGCATCAAAACATAAGGTATTATTATTTGAACATCACATAACAATCTTTGTTTTCTTCCCTTTTTTTTTTGTTTAATTTTAGGTTATTTTTCTTTTATAATCACGCATTCTGAAATCTTAATTATAGAGGTAACATTTTGGTGTGCCCTTATGTGGGTTTGGGCTTTTAGACCACACTACCGTTTCTGCCTATTTATTCTATGCTTTTTAAAGGTAGGTATCTTTGTTATGGCCTTTATGGGGAAACTTGATATTGAGACGTTAGGACTTATTTGGCTTAGTTGTTTAGGAAATAAAGAAATTTATAACGGATTTGGGTTTCGGAATGTGTTAAGTTATATAGATGTTTATTTGTCTGTCTGACATTCTCTCTCAATATAAACGTACACAATAAACATACATGTAGATATGTGTACATTTAATACATTGAATACTCTCTGTGATGTTTCACCTTATCAATGCAGAATTCGTGCATTCAGTCCGTTATTTGTTTTTGGGGCTAAACAATATCAATTTTGAAATGAAATATTTGTTAGGTGAGTTTGTATATATTGCCTCTTAATCTTAGGGGAAAGGAATGCATTTAGCAAGGTGTTGGTTTCAAAGGCTTGATCCACGTGATCGTTTGAAGTCATCAACCAAGAAGAATGATCCCATGGCTTCTAGAAGAGAAGAGCCAAAATCACTGTCGGATGAAGAATCCTATAATATTACGAAACAGAAGGTTGTGGCAGCAAAGTAGTATATGCAGAACCATTACAAAGAGCTAATGAAGAACTTGCGTGAGAGGAATGAGCGGCATGATATGTGTGTATGGGATCATCTTCACTGTATTATATGATGCTTGTTTCAATCTTGTGTTTTAATATTTATTTGTTTTAATGTATTAATTTACAATTTTGCATTGACCTTTTTTGGAGTTGGTAAATCCTTGTGAATTTATTGATTGAATACTTGATATTGACGATATAAAGTATAATAAATCGTATTTGTTGAATGAGGAGAACCCGATTGAGTACAAATTTCAAAATGAACGTGTAATCAATCGTGATTGTGATAGTTTGACACATTAACTTTTCATACAGGTACTGTGATTTGTCATATCTACAAGAACAATATATTTTGGCTCCCAAAAACAATGATGTTGATGAAATAAATTTCAAAATTCTAGCCATGCTTCCCGGATATATATATGAATACATAAACACTTATTCGTATAGTTGGTTTTTGCCATGAAAATTAGCAAAAGTCAATAACAAATAATGAAGCATCTGGGTGCATATTTTTCAAAACCCTTTTTCACCCATTTACAACTATATGTGGCTGTCCTAATGGGTTAAAGATGTTGATTAGCAATGGAGATGAAGAGGACAAAGATTTCACTAGAAATGTGGTTTGCAAAAAAGTATTTAATGATATTCTGACAAATTAAATTAAATTCAATGATTTTTTTTTTAATTTTTTTAATTTATTATTATGTCGTTTGACTACATGTTTAATAGTCATTGTGCCCAAAAATGGTGTTCATTGATTAGGTTTTGAATAATTTCACTAGTGTTTTCATCTTCCAATTCGTTATGAGTTTCACATAAACACACTAACTAAAATCAATATACTTACTTCTTTTTTGTTTGTAAATAAACATTTACCACATAGCAATTCAGCACTTACTAGAAAACATTGGAAAGTCTTTGGCAACCAGAACCACCATCCAGCTCCAGCTCTTATTATGCTAAAAGTGTAATGGCCTAAATGCAATCATGTCATCTACATTACCCAGGGGAATTGTTTTCAACATCCAAAATAAAACACACTCACCAAAGAGGGGGAAGAAAAACATATTCATAGTACCCAGTAGTATCAAATCATAACTCAACCAAAAGAACTATAATTAAATATCAAAAATCACACCAACTTCAAGCTTTACTTGGATATTAACAGCAAACAATGGTTTACAACAACATTTCCACACACATTTATGACGGGGAAAAAAATAAAAAAATAATGCAGCTGCTCTTTATACACTTATCAAACAGCTGGATCTCTTCTTCTGTGGTGTTCTCAAAAAATTAACATATCACACTCAAACAATTTCAAGGCAATCGAGCTAAATCCTTGTTTCCTTTATTTTGAGGCCCTAAAAAGCTGGCTTCCGAGGATCACAACTGGGGTTCCTTCCCCCATGATTGTGGTCAAGCTCATTTCTTTCTCAAGTATCCGGTCCAGTTCCATCACCACATAGCTCATGGCAGGCCGTCTCTCACTAGAAGGCTCCACGCATCTTACAATTAACTGTATGAACTCTTCCATGCTTTCGGTTGTGAAACTATTCCCTAACCTTTGATCAATGATGGTTATAATATTGCCAGAGTCCTGATAATTTTGCACCTTGAAAAGAACAAACAACATATCAGACGCAACTACATTTTTCTACAATCCAACAGGAATATCATCTAGGTCATTGAATTTTCTAACATAAGGCAATTTAATCCCTCAACTAACGTGATGAGTGACTTCAACACCTTTGTATACATGTGTCATATCATGAACTAATCATGCAGGCATGATTCTAATCCAAACAGTATGTTTTGAAGTGAAATATTTCTGTATCTAAGTACTATGTAGTGCATCAGCAGTATGAGAGAACTGCTAAATACCCATTCAACCAGGTTTTGATTGATGTCTGAAGATAGCAGTTTCATAGCTTCCTGCCCGCTTACTAACTCCAGAAGAAATACACCAAAACTGTATATGTCACTCTTTTCAGAAAATCGTCTGAACTCTTTCACCCTACAAAAGTAGATGGGATATGGATTAAATACAGGCTATAGCATTCACAATGACAAGAAAGAGGTGGATAGTTGATGGTGAGGTTACTACTCTGGGGCAAGGAATATCTCATCATCTGTTACTTGAGAAGATGGCCCTGCAATATCACCTCTCCCAAGAAAATTGCGAAGTCCGGCATCAGCAACCTTGGCTATGAAATTTTCGTCTACAAGAACATTTGCTGTCTTGAAATCCTTGTGTAACAAACGGGGGCTTATGGAGTGAAGATGAGCCAAACCTGTATTTTGTCAAATATGAAATGAGGCTGCATAAATAAGGAGCATTACCTGGAGACAAATTGTACAAAGGAGACTCCGTGATAACGTAAGTTCTACAGAATGCTTACAAAATTATTTTGGTCGACAGAGATTGACATTAAGGATTTTACTATAAAGAGACAAACCAATACCAGGAAAGCCAACAATGCTCACTGATTTTGCAGAGGATCACCTTTAGCTGCCCCTAGAGCTATTGAAAGTCTATGCTTGAATTCAAGCTTCTCTTGTGACACCTGACCAGATCCTGGAAGAAATAGAAATATGTAAGAGTAACAATCAATGGCAAAAAACAGACCTACCAATTTAGTCTCCATTAATGGGGATCTGGAAAGGTAGAAGAAGAATTAATATATGCAGGGCATGCTCAAGAGCAATGTGAAAAGCAAGAATACTGAAAAAGACATAGATAGTGTACACATGTCATGATTCCACAATACCTTACAAAAAGTTCAGGTGCATGCTTCATGTATATACCGGATAAAAAACTACTGGCTAAGAGCAACAAAGAATGTAAGCTTAATCCTACATATTCTTCATTACTATGTGCTTCTGAACAAACAAAGCTAACTGCTCAGAGGAATTACCATATAAGTGAATAGAAACACTTCCATTAGGTATGTACTCATACACGAGAATTTGTTGATCACTTTCCTGGCAGTATCCTAAGAGGGATACAAGATTTCGGTGTTGAATAGATGAGAGATATCGTACCTGATAAGAAGTCAAATCTGATCCCATTAGACCATCAAAGTTAAAAGCGGGAAATAATAAGAACAGAAAGTTAACAAAAAATGAGTGTGGTCGACGAGGAAGTTATATGCAAAATTTTCTCTTCAATTCTAGCAACTTTCAGACCAATTCTTCAGTACGATAAGGCATGCCAGGTTACCATTTTGAACTATTTCCATAAAAATGGATTCCATAAGCTGAAAAAACTAAGTTTTTACGCAGAAACAAATTTCTAAAGGAAAAGAAGGAATTGAAAAAAAGTATATTCACAAGCAAAATGTTCCAGATTTGGCAAATTGAAGAGAGTAGGAAACCAAGTGAAAGAAGTCATTCAATAATGGACACTTTTGAATAATAAGCCATCTGAATTCGTTCAAATATGTCTTTAATGGTAAATCCCAAGTAGTTTGGATTTCCATTTACACATTGAGAAGCAATAGTACCTATGACCTCACTGGCAGATAGGGCTCCCCATAAAAGGGTAAATGAAATAAGCTTAAATTTCTTGCAGACTGAAACAGGAGGAATACAGCTTTCTTGTGTTCAATTGCTGAACAAAGAAAGAAAGAAAGAAAATTACAAGCACCTTTGATTTCAATTTCAATCTCCGGAGTGCTACCTTTGTAATAGGCCAAGCAAGACAAAACTATAGAAGACTCCCCATCAGTTTTAAAACCTAAAACCATCTTTACCTCTTCAATAAATTCCCGAGTAGGAGCACCAGGTCGCTTTTTTATTGCTACTAGCATACCATCATGAAGCAAGCCTTTGTACACTTCCCCAAATTTTCCTTCCCCAATCAAACTTCTATCGCTAAAATTTTTTGTGGCTAAAGACAGCTCTTCCATCTCAAAGCGTTTAGCTTCTCGTATGGTCAATTCTACCCCAACAGTTCTTCCAACTGCAGCTTTTCAAAACAAATCAGGAATGATTTTTTTTCATACTGAAGTTGGTGCTTTGAAACTTGTCAATATATATATAATACAAAGTCACCTTGAATGGAGGGATTGGAAGAGCCAGTCTCAGAAGTTCTTGAAACGCTCTGATTATGATGTAGGCAGTACCATAATATTATACTTACTATACCAAGCAATGCCACAGCTCCTGCAGCACTTCCCAGTATTGCTGCAAGAGTCTTCGACATTTGGTATGGGGAGCCACTTTAGCTATACGGTAAAGTTGTTTTGAGATAGGATTTATGGTACATTGAATCTGCAATATAACTAATGCAATTAATCAGAAAAACAGTGTTAAAAAATTAATCCCCGCCTGGGGGTGAGGGATAAGCAGGGGAAGACATTATCTCTGATATGATCATCATTAGACACATAGGCTTCCAGCAAGTTGTAAGCATCAGTGCAGTGTTGAATACTTCAGAATTGAATGAAAAGATAAAAACTTTGTTCCATTCTTTGAAAATAAATAACTGTACATAGCAATTCGCAAATGAGTAAATTCACTACCTCAATGGTAAAAGCTCAACCTGTATATATAAGGAAAGTTGCAAAGAACATGCACTGGTCTAAGGTGTGGTATCAACGTATACACACTTTCAAATGACTTAGAATCTAATTACAAGGCTAACATTGACAAAAAAGATCAGAGGCATTCAATAGGCATCACAATCCTAGCAAAATCCAAAAGCTCATGTTATAGCAACCTGACGTAACATGGAAAAAAGAATAAAGTGTAATCTGCATTAATATTTATCATACTCAAGAATCTAGTTTAGTATCAATTTTTGGGTTTCACTGCAGATACACAGTTCAGGTTCTGAGTTAACAAGCAGAATAACCTAATTGCCATCAGAACTGGACGGAATTAGAGAGGGAAAAAACACATAATCTCAGAATTATTGACCTGTGTTGGCAGACAAATAGGGGATCAAGATCCCTAAAAACCCCAGCTTCATTTGGCAATTACTAATTGAATGGGTTTTCCAATAGAACTAACACACACAGCAGAATTCAGCCACTTTCTCTCATGGAACAAGCTATTCCGGCAAATCAAGAAATATAATGAATTGCCAACCTTAATTGGGATTCAATTCAAAGCAGTGAAACCCGCACTGAGTCAGGACCCCTGTTGGCTCATTAACAGTCAGGCAACATATGAAGTATCAAATCAATGCATCAACAGGTGCCTTAATCAAGCCCTTGAGCCAGAGCATTTATATCGGGGATTGTACTTTTGGGAATAGTTTAATGGAGATAGTAATTGAAATTCTGCTTCCTCAGCATCGTCGTCATCACCACCAGAGAATGCCGACAGAAAGAGACATCGCGCCCACACACAATCAGGGGTTTATTACTTCACCCACCAGTCAGAATTCAATATCTAATTGTGTATTGACGATTGAAAAACAAAAACAGACCCACTCTTATTCTTCTGATGTTTCAGAGAGAACCCATTATGGAGTTGAAAACAAAGCAGAGTATGTGTATCAAAAAGGGAGGAGAACACGATAAAAGAATTTACGATAAGAAACGAAACCTGAGAGAGAGAGAGAGAGAGAGGTATTATAAGTTCTGCTAATGTCGGGCTGTAAAAGTAGTATACTGGGTTGTCTGCTACTGCAAATTGGAAGGTTTTACTTTGCTCTGTCATGTCCAGGGCATCTTGGTTGCAAACTGTAACAAATAATCCACTCCTCTAGGTACATCAACACGCGCGCCCGCGCACACAGAGAGACAGAGAGAGAGATGGGTATTATAGAGTATTTGCAGCCAGTCGAAAAAAAACAATTACTGCTAGGACTAGTATATAACAAGATATTTAGAATACCAGCTAGGCCAGACTGGAAAGTGGAAAACACCACTCACCAAATTTTGTTTACAAAAAGGTAAAATAACAAATGAACTATTTCAGAATAAAAGACCACCCAAAAAAAAAAAACTACAGAGAGAGAGAAAGAGAGAGGTGTGGGGTTGGTATCCCCACCAGCCAGCTATGTTGACATTGCTCCTACTCATCAGTAATGAAATGTTGATATATCCATAAACAAATGATAAAAAAAACAATGAAGTTTTTATGGTACAGTACAGGAGTAACGGCTACTGCCTCCCCTTTTCACTTTGTTTATCATAAATTCCACAGGTAGACTTTGGATTCTATAGCATGTTCACAACATCAGACACAAAGAAAATGAGCAAAAGTTGCTGCGCCGTCGAACACTTACACCAATGACACAACACAAGTTTGAATAATCCTATATAATAATTATTATATGATATTACGCCTTCTTCTATTCTACTACAACTGATGCTGATCAATGATTGACTGTTATAAAAGATTCGTCACCAAAAAAAATTGTTTGATTGATGCCTTCACCAGCTGTGTAATGCCATCCATCCTAATTGAGGCTTTTAAATAATGGAGATGCACAGCCAGACAGCCTCATCCTCTCTTGTCATTCAATCATCTTCAACCTTCTACTCTTTAACATATTTACGTTATAGAGAGAAAAAAAAAACAAATCATGGTCATACTCATAATTTAAGAAGTGCCAGCGGCCATATGCAAATTGCATCCTCAGTGCAGCCCACTAGTAAGCACGTTAATTGTACACACTGCCCCCAATCATGTCATATCCCGAATGGTCCAAACATTTAATATATAGTAATAATACGTGGTATTACATGAATACGTTATGTAATAACAAAATATAACAAATGACAAATTCGGTTTAACTCCTATATAAACACACAAGTGATATATTTAATAACTCATAATAATTACTTAACAGTTGTGCTCGGTCACAACAATTACATATGAACAATAGTACAAATTCAAACTTATGATCATTTACATGTTCTTCCGCCGTTCAAAATTAAGATAAACAAAACTTGATAGATACACCAAATTTACACTTGTCTGACTTAATTTGAAAAGGAAAAAACAACGTAAGATGATCATCAACAACTCAATAGAAAATTTCAATTTCAAGACACACGGGTTTGAACAAAAATAGTTTGATATAATTAGACATTAAAAAGAATCAGTCATTTCGTACAAAGGTAATAATGTAAGAACTACCAACGAAAACAATTGTGCGTAAAAACAATTAGGTAATACTAATAATACAGTGCCGCATCAAAGAGCAAATATCATAATAGACCACTCAGCATCAATACGAACCATCCGATCAAACCTTTCAAGAACTTTCACTCCAAGAAAGATATACTCCCTAATCACAATTCAATACCTAAGTCCGAAGACCAACAGAGCTACTTAAATATTTTACGAACTCAATGAAATCCCCTATAGTCTCAATCTAGAACGTAAAATCCTATACTACTCGATCATGTGTGCACTTAAATTTCATAGAAAATTATCTTAAAGTTTCAAATCCACCCGAATAATTCAAACAATCGCACAACACACATTTCAAAATCCTAACCCAACTCGGAGTTTCAAACAAGTGCGAACCACACAATCATAAGTTCAAAACATTTAAACAATGTTTATAATATAATTGATATATTTAGAAAGAGTTCAAGAAATTTTGCCAGTTTTGGAATTGACAAACCCTACATTGCAATGCGTGTTGCTAAAAAATTGTCAAAAATAGAATAGTAAAATTTTTCAGTGAAATTTCACACATAAGTACATTTTAAACAAGAAAATGAATTTAATTTGATCAAATTGCACAAAAATAGGTCAAACCAAGACCCGAATGGTAGAACGGTCATTTTATGTGACATATACCCAAGAGACTCGAATCAACAAGTGGAAGGTACTAGGACCTTCCTTGGGATAAGGAAAGGCCAACCCCGACAACGAGAGTTGGAGCAACCACCCCATGCGCTCTCATGCGACATTAGGGTGGGCACCTCACTTCCTCTTTATCTTCTTCCTTGGAAAAAAATCCCTCTCTCTTCCCTTGAAAAAATCATTAATTTGTTGATTTTTAGTGTTACGAAATATGTAATGCACGGGCCTCACCAACTAAGCTAGAGAACACATATATATACATACATATATATATATATATATATATATATATATATCAATGTAAAAATTAGAACCAAGTATAATATAGAGATCTCTTTTGTCAATAGATCCAAGCACAATTTTTTTGATAATTAAGGACACATGATATGTATTTTTTTTGTAAGTAGATCCGTAGTCTTTTTTTTTTTTCCTATTATGTCCTTCAGTGTTTCATCCTCTCTTTTTTTTTGTCTTTGTCGAATCGATACAACGTTGATTCCTTGTGAATCAATAGTAGTAAAATCAAAACAATTAAACGGTTAACCCTAGAATTTGAACAGATCGAGAAGGAATTCATCGTCATTCGCCGTTTTGTTCGAGCTTTGTGGTCGCATCCAAGGTGACATAATCTAATGAGTCGAAGAAATCTTGTAGCATTAAGTATTCAGGAATTATTTGAATGATGACAAAATAGGTTTTTTTTTTAATGTTTTTTGGAAGGGTTTCAATTAAATCTCATAGTGTATATGTAAAAATGCATATACCCAAATAGTGTTCGATGAAATACATTAGTAAGCAAATGCATTTGGACCAAAATTTCTTTGGCATTAAACAAAATATGTCTTAAACTCGCACCTTGAAATTTGGACAACGACAACAAAATTCAATATATGTCATTGTCATTGTAGTTATTATTATGATCATGTGACTATTTAGTTTCATAAAATTTTGACAATAATTGTGGTTGTTATTGTGATCGGGTTGTTGTTACTATGATCGTGTTACTGTCTAACTGACGACCACTCTATACTCCAGCTCTATCATCTTCTACAGTGCCTCTATTCTCGGGCATTATCCCTTGCACTGTTATACTGTGATAGTGACTGTTACTGTTACTATATCACTGTTACAATTATTGCATCATTGTTCATGTTACTGTGTTACTGTTATTCTTATTATGTCGTTGTTATTGATGTGGTCTTATTGTTACGGTCTATTTTGTAATATATCTATTTATTTTATTAAAAACAATTTAATCTGTACGCTTTTAGTTGTTTAAGTTCCAAAATAACACATTTGTCCTTCTTCTCCTAAAAGTCCACAAATGTGGACCCGCTTCTAAAAAGCACTATAATAATCTAGGGAATATATGTGTAATGCTGGGCTAATGATCTGCTGACTAAACATTGCTGGGCCTCACCATCACATGAGGCCTAGGGCTAAGGGGCCGAAATACAAATAGATAAAAAAATAGATGTATTTTTACGGACATGTTATGGGCCTCCTATCTTATGACGATATGACCCATAACCACTTCCACTGAACATTGCTAGGCCTCACCATCACATAAGGTCTAGGGCTAAGGGGCCCAAATACAGCTAGTTCAAAAATTGGTTTATTAGAACGCAGGAGTAACTATTTGGTATATTATGGGATAATTGTAACTAATTGGTATAATTAATTAATATAATTATGTTGTTGTAACGTTGATATAAAGAGAAAAAAAATAAGAAAATAAGGGGAGATGGAGTGAGAGAAAAAATTAGGGGATAGAGAGATAGCAAAAATTAAATCAAATCTTTACATATTTTAAAAAAAAAATTATCATTGTGAGAGAAAGAGAGAAAATAGGAAAGAAGAGTGAGAGAGTTATGAAGAGAGAGATAGAGTAATGAAATAATAAATGAACTTTTAGTCTTTTTTTTCAAACAAATGTACTTAGGGTCAAATAAGTTTCCTTAATTTAGTTTAGTTCGAATAAGTCTAAATTATTGTACCAATTTTCAAATTACCCTTAAAAAAATGAAAATCTAGTTGTGGGTATTCTTTTTAGGTGAAAATTGGGAATAGGTCCTTCTTAAGAGACATATAATGAATTTAGTCTGTAAAGAAAAGCTATTTAGGAATAAGTCTATTTTTAATCTTCCTAATAAGTTGTTAAGTCTACAATTTTTTTAAAACTTCAAAATATCCTTTCTTGAAAGCAATTTTAATGAATTATTATCCCTTAATTCATTGTTAATAAAGATATGCCAATAAAATTTTATACATAAATTTGAAATTAAGATTCAAAGAACAACTTATACTCCCTTTCTCTCTTTTTCTATATATATACTAATATACTAGTTATTGTATGTGCCGAAGGCACAGTGTAATAAAAATAGTAAACAATAAACATATTTGTATTCATATCCAAAATCAAATCACAAACATAGAAAAGAAATAAAGAAATTTAAGCATTGATTTGTAGTGGGGGTGAGATGTGGTGGGCGGCAGTGGTGGTTGTAGGAGACGGTGATAGTTGTAATGAGTGACAATGACTGTGGTGGTGATGTCGGTGATGATGGTGGCGGTTGTGATGGTGACGGTGGTGGTGGTGACGATGGTGGCAGTGGTCGTGACGGTAGAGGTGATGGCGATGGTAGTGGCAGTGGTGGTGGGGGGTTCAAATACTATAATTTTTTTAAAAGTACTTATGAGAAATAATTTCTAGAAGTACTTTTAAAAAATCACTTCAAACACACCCTTAGGAGCTAATTTTTCCTATTAAATTTAGGGTATTAATATTAACTGTTAGATTAACTTTAAAGTAAAATTTAAAGGGATATCAACCGCAAATAATAAAAGTCATTTTATTTATCTTTTGAGATTTGAATTTTAAGATAATTTATTATATAGAATTTTTTTTACCATATTACTATTTTTGTGAGCATGTTATTATTTTTGTTGTGCATATTACTATTTTTGTTGAGTTTGGTACTACTACTATTTTTTCAAATATTAATACTTAACATTATTATTATTTTTTGTGTTTAAACGTTACTACTTTTTTTGTGTTTAAATGGTACTATTTTTTGTATTTGAAAGATACTATTTTTTGCATTTAAATATTATTATTTTGTTTATGTTACTGAGTTAGGAGTTGTTAATACTAATACAATTCTCAATTTAGAAGTTATTAATTTTTTTAAATAAGTTTTGATTAAATATAATTATTGAGGATATTTTAAATAATGGAGATCAAAATTGACTTATTCCCAAATAATTTTTTTGAATAAATTTAAGTTCAAATCTATATAATAAAGTAGATCTGAGTTTAAATTTTGGAGACAAAGAGAGGTCCAGATCGTTTTGAGACAATACATAAACACATCTAACGAACAACGGACAACGTAATCCCAACATAAAAGACGGTTCAGATCATTTAAAAATTGTTGATCGGACGATTGTAATTGAACTTAACTCTAACACTCCTATCTCTTATATAACTCTCTATCTCTCTCTCTTATCTCTTAGACGTTTTAAACATATTATCTCATCTCCCTTCTCTCTCTATGTATATCTATATAATAAAAGTAGTTAAAAAAATTTGTCTTGAGCTTTTCACAGCTCAGATCATTTAACGATTATTAATCCGACGGTTCTTATTCAAAATTTTTCTAAGACTTTTATCTCTCATATAAGTCTTTATCTCTCTCTCTCTCTCTCTCACATACCATTATCTTTTTTTTTTGTTTTTCCTGTGTCATTCTTTTTATTATTTACTTAATATTTTCATTTACAATTTTTTATTCCATGAAACTAATTCTAAATTTTTATATATCTAACGACATGCATTTTGTCCCTTACTTCTTATTTATAAATAAATAACACTTGATGTAAATAAAAAATAGCACATACTTTTCACGATTTTTTTATCTGAGTTTCACATCTTTACCTGAAATTAGGTCTGAAATGATTCAACACTTAAATTCCTCTAGATTTTCCTTTAACAATGGATTTTATATAGATTATTTTTGTTATTTTTTTTAATGTTTGCTCTATTTGTTATATTTTATGTGTTTTTATTCTTCCATTTTTTTGTGGGTATAGGTGTGGGTGTGAATTGGCAATGATTGTGCTGTAAAATTTGGTATTTTTTTATTGTCTTTTTGAATTGTGTGGGTGGGTTGTCATCATTCTAGAAGTTTTACCAGATAATATTTTTAAGTTATTTAGACGATTTTCTCACATTATTATTTAAGATAAAAAACACGAACACCCCTTGAGTTTTGACAATACTACATGGAGACCTCCTAAGGTTTGAAACTCATTATACGAAGATCTCTTTCATCTCCCTTTCATCAAATTTGCTAACGGAAAGTGATGATTTTATCCCAAAATTTTTTATTATTTTCATAATTGTTCTTCTCCAAATTTAGTATAAAAAAATAAAATTTTAATAAAATCAAATAGAATTTGATTTAGTACCCAAAAAATTGATTAAATAAATTTTAATATTAATTCGATAACAATAAAAATTCATTTAAAATTAATTTCAACATAGTTGAATATTAATTTGAAAAAATTAAATATTATTTATTATTGATCAAATAAGCACGAAATTGACCTTAGATTAAATTTTTGACAATATTATAATTTTTTTTACTAAATTTTTAAAACTTTCTGAACTATCAAATTTTCAATTTTTTTGTCAACTTTTTAATTTATTGTCACGTATTTTCATATGAACCAGAGATTTTTGAGTTTATCAAGTGAAGGTGAACGATTCTCTTAAAAAAAAAAAGTGGGGGTGAACAATTGATTTTATTTAAGTATGTGTGGTTGAATCTTGACCAAAAGAAAATTTATCAAAT
>CM042190.1:34154722-34180811 GCA_023539305.1 Ilex asprella
AATAGTCTTTTAGGGTGGAAATTGATTTTTCAAAATTTATTGGGTTCAAATTAATTTTAAATTGAAATGGATCAAATTTTAAAAAATAAAATACAATGAACCATACAATAATTTGATCTTTGAATAGATGTTCAACTTTTTCTCTAATGGATATTATTTTTTAAATTCATAATTTTTTTTATATTATATAATACATTCACACACGGGAACATGTCTAGTTATTCTATAAAACTGGAATTTAGATAACAAAATAGTGTGAGGTGTTCCTTAACAACAAACAAAAATTATGGGTATCAATATTTCATAAAATAAATATTGGGGTACTTTTATTTTTATAACAATCTAAAGGGGTGTTGATGATATTTACTCCTCCTTTGTCCTTTCCTTCGCCTTTTGAAAAATTATCGACTCTCGTACGGAAAAGCGCCCTGATAGAAACGATTTGAAACGGCAGCACCACCGACGCATCACTTTTTTCTCTCCACTTCTGGGCTGTTCCTTCTTCTCTACTTCTCCTGCTTCAGTAGGGTTTTTACTGCAAGATGGCATTTGAGGGAGAGAGTGTGATATCGAATTCAAGTTCAGTCACCACTTGTTTTCCAACCCATAATCAAAATCACACCCAGTCCCCCCACCCCAACCCCAACCCCAACGGTGGAGCTTCTAATTTCAGCTCTCCCCAAAAACAGAATCGAGTTCAAGGGGATACTTGCTTTCGGTGTCAAAAGAAAGGGCATTGGGCAAAAGACTGCCCCAGCAGAACCCCAAAGAAACCAGAGCCATCCAGTCCCAAACTGTATGTCGCCGCCGATGGTTTTCAGTATTCCCCTTGTCTTTTGTGTCCTTGCGGTGCCGGGACTTGCCTCCTGCTTACCTCCAATACCGACAAAAACCCTGGTCGCAAGTTCTATAGCTGCCCCAACAAGGTGAGTTCATTTATGCTCTTCCGATCTCTTGATGATGATCATGATGGTCGAGTACTTAATTTTTTAGTCTTTTTTCTTTTGCTAGTTTCAGTTAAACGATTGTTGCCTTGATTTAGGAAGCCAAATGTCAGTTTTTTAAGTGGTCTGACACGGTGAAATCTGACGAAATCATCTATGCTCCAATTTGCGGTTGTGGTGCTGCACCTTGCCGTATACATATTGAAACAAGTGGGCCAAATGCGGGTCGCAAGTGCTTTGTCTGCCCTATAAAAAGGGTAAACTGTTCCAGCACTTTATTGTGTTTTTATGTTGTTGAATTTTTCTTTTCTCAATGAATGATCACTGCATCATAAAAAGTAAAACAGAGGATATAATGGGCACCTGATACCCTTTTTGCATATTTTCATGCTACTTCTGGCGTTCATCAAGTTTCTTCTATGCATGTGCGATTTGGTCTTTCTTTTTTGAAAACATTTTTTCTTCCCATTTTATTTTCCTCTTGACCATGCCATTTTTCCTATTTTTTCCAGGTAATTAGTTCTCTTTGTTTACTGCCATGCCTTCTATAAAGAGCTAATATACTGTTTGCTTGAATGAGGAACTAACTGCAATGGATTTATAATTACGAAATCTTGCTCTTGTTGGCAACTACAGGCATTTTGCTTGCTAATCAGAAAACTTCCAATTCCAAATGTTCCAACTAATGGCAGCTTGTCAAATTATCTTTTAGTCTGATTTTGTTTGCCTTTCTCATGGAAATCTCTTTCTTTGCAAAGCCATTCCTATGGTAGTGTTGGTAATGCTAAATTCCGAGCAATCCTCGTTGTATGCAGCTTGTCCAGTGGTGGAATGTGGAAAACATCATCCTTTCTAATCCTTTGATCTGACATATCCTAACTAGAACCATAATAAGGGATGCAGAGGATTGGACAATTTGTCATATTACGGTCCTTGTAGCCAATATCATTTCCAGGACATGAAAAGAAATGGACAATAGGCATGTATATAGGAATGTAATAAGATAAGAGTTAGACATCTCTGTTGTTCATAAATATACACAGGTTTACTGGGAAATATATGTCAGATGATGGATGACAGAAAGTTGGATCAAAGAGAGAATGTGAGGGTGTCCATTGTGTCCTAGAATGTCGCATGATCAAGTTCTAAAAATATGGAATTTATTCTCTTCAAATTGAACTTTTGAACATACTTCAAACTATCCCAACAAAGAGAAACTTCGTCGAATCCATAAACTGGCCAAAAGAAATTTGAGGCTTCCGTGAGACAGTTGGAATTACCATCACCCAAAATTTTAGTCTTCCCCTCCCCCACTATTCTTCCAAATTACAAAAAAAAAACAGAACACATTTACATACCCTAGAATTTGTAAATGGTTGTAATCACATTCAAATCTTACATTCTGAAAGGATAATTAACTGCATCAATTTTAGGCAAAAGATCAATCCTTCAATCATGGGTGTATATATGAAGTCTGACCTTGAACCACTGCACAAATTGCGACCCTTTGGCGATAGAAAAGCACCCCATGTTGGAGTACATATTTAGAGCAACAAGAAGATGGTTTCTCAGTGTCTTTACAGTCCATCTCAAGTATCTAAGAGGTTAGAAATTCATCTAAGTTCCACAAGTGGCAAATAATTCTCAGTTTAACATTCAAATCAGAGTCCAGTGAAGAAAAATGATATAATTCTGGCTTTATTCTCTTCCTGTCACCATCTATTTTCATACCTTTGGCAAATAATTTGGCCTACATGAGGAATTAGATTTACAAAAAAAAAACTACTGCGGTTGGCTCTGAGGATATCAAATGCACACAACTATTTTGGGGAAGAAGACTTTCTTTTTAATATGAATGATGGCGACAATAACTAAACTAGGTTAGTCGCTGTTTTTCTGAATGGAACTTGTTTTCAGATATGCAGAATGTATATCCTTTCTGTGAAGTTTACCTTTCATGCATCTGATGGGGAATACAATGACAGCATGTGAGGAATTCAATGCCTGGCAATATTGGTCATGGTTCTGAGATTTTATTGAATTCTTGATGTTTTCATATATAGAGAATCAAAATCTTTGCCAGCTTTTCTCTTTTAGATTTTGATGAGTTTGTGACTTGATTCTCTCACAGGGTCAAGGAGCCTGCGACTTCTTTCAGTGGCAGGATGTGCATTCCCCAAGCAGCAACTTGGTCGAGCAAGGTGATTTCACTCACCCTGGTCTGAAAATTCAGGCGGCGGTGGTGGATGCTAGTCGTAATCCCCAACATCACTGGGAAAATTCTGGATCATCAAAGAGGGACAAAGCAATGATGGTAGAATTAAAGGGACAAGAGGACACGTCAGATGATCTTCTTCGAACACATCGTAAAAGGTTACGACATGGATCCCCCAAAATAGGTGGTTCTGTTTTTGAATTTGATGACCCGAGCATGACAAAGTCAAAGGCAATAGATCTTTTGACGATGGAAGAGTTTCGAGCTTCTGTTTTGCCATCAAAGGAAGAGATACACCACAGACAGGCAGAGTATAGGAGGCAGATTTCTATTGCAGGAGCTACTCCACTAGAAGGTTTGTATTGATTCTTCACTAGTGTACTAGGATGTCATCAAGTCTGGCGTGGTTTCTTGTGTTAATGTCTTTTTTCAGATTATTTTTTTCCTTTGCAGCTTCCTCTGCATCTTCCACCTCTTATTCTTCATCCTTGCTTACCACCTCAGTGCGGCAAAATTGTTTGGTGACAGCTGAGATCCATCCAAGTCCAGGTCTTCATTTCCGAGGTTGGTGGGGGAGGCTTGCATTTCCTCCGTCCCAGTGCTTGGCAATTCCTGCACCTAAGCCTATCTTTTGCTGTAAGTTTTAGCGGGCACTCATTGTATTTTTCTCACACTGTTCACACCGGTGGGATCAATATTGGTAGCATTCCTTATTCATCATTGTATATTGTTTTCTTTTTCTGCAGGTGTTTTTCCTTCATTTGATCCTATTTCTGACAGTAAAAGTGTTGATTTGTTTGAAATTGAGGCCTTACCTCGCCAACGTGAGAGTCCTTTGGCTGTTGAAAGCAACAATTCATCACCACTCCTTATTGGTCAATATGATCAGTCATTAAGTGTTGTTCCCTGGGAGCCATCAAAATTCGAAGGTTCTTTGGATACAGTTCCGGGACGTATTATGGAAGCTTCAGTTTCGGAAGCCTTTGGGGAGTTGGCTTTAAAATTTCAAGACAAGCTTGTTACTCTGCTTGAATCCATGGATTTTAGTCAACACGAGTCCATGGTCCAGGAAGCAAAAACAACTTTTGCTGCGCTGGGCCGGCTCTTAATTGATTGCCAACCATTCTGTAAGAGAGTGGAGGAATTCATCAGCCATGCATCATCACTGGCTGAAATTGACTCATGCATCCGCGATGACCACGTTTCTAGGGAGCTTCTTGACCGGTGCAATTTGGAGAAGAAACGGTTGCATGATATTTCTGGTGATCATGCTAAGGCTAAGGCTGATCTGGAGACCTGCAGAGAACGCCTTCAAGTGCTTCGTACTAAGGCTTCCCAAGTCAGGGATTTGCTTTGCCAAGTAGAGATGGACTTGGAAAATTGCGAGGCTCAGAATAAGGATTTTGAAATTTGCTTTGATCGCATCTCAAAAGAGATGGAGGAGTCGGAAAGAAGTGTAGTGGTTGCATCTAAGGAAGCAGAAGCAGCCTTGAAGCTTTGTCAGCAAAGAGAGGTAGAGCACGATGCTACAAAGGCAGCATTTGACAGGGCAAGGGCGCTGCTGAGAGAGTCATGATATGTTGCCACTTGATTAACATGCAGTTAGAGTGGATGGATGGTAGTACTTCGTGTTTATATAAACTTTTCTGAGGGGGGAGCGGTTGTTAGTCCTCGAGTTTCGGTGGGGTGTGTGTGTGTGTGTCTAGAAAAAACCTTAGCTGGTTGTTATCCTTTGGGATGCACGTTATTGTGTATATTGACAGAATCGTGTTCTCTCTGTCACTTCATTTGGTATCTACTTTTTGTTTTATCTTTGGTTTTTTTTTCCCTCAATTTCTTTGAGTGGTGGGAAACAGAATCTCACGAACGAAATCTAGGAAAAAACCTAGGGCAATGCCACCAGAAACATGATATTGTCCTTTTTCTACACGATCTTATTTTTTGAATACAGGATGGGGCCATGTGATGTGAGACAGACAGATGAAATGCAGCACAGCAGGATATCTGTTGAAGAATAAAGACTTGATTCACAAAAGTTATGGATTTAGAATTTAAGGTTCAGTTCAGCCCAATTGATACATACATAACAAGCCATTCTTTTCTGGTGGTTCATGTTGTTTGTTTGTACTCCAGCCCAGCCCAGCCCAGCCCTTTTCTGTGTTCATGGTATCTCTATCTCATTCTCAAACTTCGCTTAAACCCCTTTACGATATAATTAAATATAGAGGGGAAGTGCTGTTTGTATTCTCTCTCAAAAGGAAATATTTCATTCTTCTCAAATGTTTGAATAAATACACAAGACCGACCTGCCAATTGCTGATTAAGCCACAAACAATAATTGAAATGTTTGTGAGGGTAAAAATGTTATGTCGTGTCGTTAATCAGCATTGGCCAGATAGAATAGAATAAGAATATTAATTTTTTGTCAATATAACATTACTCAAATCAAAAAATATTATTAATCGGGATTCTAAAATAGGAATAAGTTTCAAAAATTTAGCTTGGCAAATGTGTAATTAATTGTATTAATCCTCCTTGCTCTCCAAAATAAATAAATACCTAGGGGTAATGCTCTAGTCTAGTTAGTTAGTATGAATAGGGCGAGTATGAATGCTCGTGTCTAGTACTCCTATTATTGTATGCTTCTTTTTTATTGCATCTTTTGACTCTTAACTACTATCATCGTGTAGTGTCTAAGAAGATAAAGACAAAGCACAGAGTATCATGCTCTCATTGTCTTTTGATAAACTTCCAAAATTGGTTGACTCCAAGTAAACGCACCTTTCCTTTCACTGTTTTGATACCTCCTATATTATACTATACTATATTATAATTATAATAAGGGAAAATATCATCTACATCTCCTACAGTTAGATTTAAATTTAATGACACCCTCTCTCAATTCTAAAATTTTACTGTCACCCCCTATTAGTGTTTGTCAGGTTACAACGATAGTTTATTTATAAAAAAATACCCCTGAGTATTTTATTTGGTAAATTTTATTCATACTTCTTGTAAATAGATCTAACTTTAACAATACCCCTTCCTGATTTTAAAATCTCAATGCACTCTCTTTTAGTTTTATAATATTAGTCTTTAGGTTCTTTAATTTATCAAATTAATATCATTTATTTAATTTAAACTAAATTGGCATTCTATCTCATCAAATCAACACAAAAATGATATTTAATTTTATCAAATTAGCATTTAATTATATTAATTTAATATTTTATATCAAATTAGCATTTAGATCTAATTATAAGCGTGTGAATGAAATTTTTTCTTATAATAATAGTTTGCAGAAAATTCTTTAAGACTTTTGAAGTGAACAATGAATGCCATTAATTTATTTGGCAAGCGGAGGTTGGGCAGTCCCATTAGAATATGGGAAGAGCAATGTTCCTGGGAATTAATTTATTGATAGAATTTGTAGATTTAATTTTTTGTGATCTTTCGAATTTATTGTAGATTCTATTAAACATTAAAATTTAGTGTTGATCAAATAATTTTTATGAAATCACATCATTATACCAATGGTATTACTCACATAGGAATCAGTTGAAACTTGTATTCAAATAAAAAAAATTATTAGTTAATATAATGAGATAAATTTTTTAGCTGTTTGAATTTATGGTTCTTCGTGCCGTCAGTCACGCAATATGACTAGTTTATTTATATAAAGTATTACTTATTAATTTTAATGAGAATTATTTATTTATTTATTTATTTTAATATTATTAATTAATAATTTCATATCAATATTATATTATCAGGTAATATTACCGATATAACCAATATTTTCTTCACTTCGGGAAGGATGGAAGGAAATAGAGTAATAATTAATACACCAAGGGCATGTTTGTTTGAGATATAAAGGGGTGGTATAAAGAAAGAGTAATATTATTAGGACATAATTTATTGACATAATTTGTTGACATAATTCACTGTGGTTTTTGGATTCACTGTAGATCTCATCAAACATTGGAACTTGGTGTTGATCCAATGATTCCTATAAAATCACATCATTATGTCAGATTTTTAGGTCCAAATAGTATTACTCATAAAGAAAATAGTACGTGAGGTCTACCTTATACCTTGTCTGTTTAACTTTTTTTATTTGATATTAATTTTCGAGTCATAATACTAACCTGACGTGAACAGTTCCACTAATTCTTTGTACAAGGTGTTCTTTAATACCACCTACCCAGTGGTATTATATGTCCGATACAAATGAGATGGAGGTATAATAGAGTAAAAAGACTCAACTGCGCTCATGTACAATTATTTTTTTAAGGTAATAATTGTCTTTTTACGAGTCATAGCCGCAATTGTTGACTTTTTTAAGTAGTTATTACATAGATAATATTTGTGATAAACAAACAAGAGAAATGATGGGATTATTGTTTAAGATCAGATATAATACACTATTAATTCAGAGTAAAATGAATATAAAATCTTATACTAATTAAATCTTATACTCCAAGGGGGTGTTTGGATACCCATGGGAGGATTGGATTGGATTGGATTTGAATCCAAATCCAATCTAACCCAATGTAGAGTAGTCTGGGTAGATTCATTCATATCCTATCCTATCCTTGCTTTGGATAGAAAATTTGTTTTATGAATCTCATTCACATGTCTAAATAAAAATTGATGAAATGACCATTACACCCTTTCAAAAATTATAATCTAACCCTCAATTCATTAACCCTAAAAAAAATGAACATGAGCACTGTGCAACACTCAATTCATCACAACATATTACATTTTTTTGTTTAGAAAGAAAGATTTTATTGCTTTCGGTAAAAATTACAAGTAAGATGGATCATTTCACCTCACCCTTACAAACCAAATACAACAAAGAATAAAATCTCAAAAAACCTCTTCCTCTCTAGATCCTTATACAGCTGCAACTCTCGGCTAAGGATTCATCACCAAAGCTATGCTCTTTCTGAAGGCAAGAAATTCACATTTATCCTGTTGCAGCAGCATCTTTATAACAAAAGCCTGAAGCCTCAAGCAATTGAGAATCAACAAAAAAATAGCATGAGAATTCATTTTTACGCCCTTAAACCTCCCTCTGCACCTCTTCTTCCAAAGCTGCCACTAGACAATCCAAGGAACAACTACATGAGATCTCAACAATACATATCAATTCAATTCATTTTACTTACTAATCTAAACAAATCTCTAAACAATATCACATTGGTCAATAACAGAAATAAGAATTCTTCTAACAATCAAATGCAAAATACATGTGCAAAAGTATGCAAAGGGCCCAATTCACAAAACTCTAAAACAATCCACAATGAAGGAGAAGACCTCAGTAGTAGGTTAAATGTCGATATGGTGAGTCGGAAAATCGAACACATTAAAAAAATTTAGATTATGATCAGAGTCCCAAAACTAACACTAACACATACACAATTAAAAGTAGCACTACTTTTTGATAATATCACAAAAGCATTTTCCCCAATCTCACAGCTTCACCAATACCATAATGAGGCAAAAGAATATTTAAAACATCCAACAATTCAGACAAACACAAATACATAGGAGTATATGTTAGTTGAAACACAAACAAATTAACGAACTAGTAGCCCCATTACTGGGGTGAGAGTGACAGTGAGAGTGGGAGATTCAAAGTGAGAGTGACAAATTGGATTTTTTGGTTTCTATCCATGGCTACAAAGCCCGAACAAGAGAGAGAGAGAGAGAATTTTGGATGTTCTAGTTTTGACCCGTGGCTACAAACTCCAAACAAGAGGTTGCAGGATAACAACGAAGAAACAGAGAGACAACAATTTTTGGATGAACAACATTACAAGAAGAAGGAAACCCCTGAAATAAACCCAGATCCAAGCAATGTGATCATTCTTGCGAGGCAGCAATTATTGAACAAAGCGATAAATCTAAAGATAAAAATATGGGGAAAAAATCCATGTACATATAATAATTTGTTTGATCTATGTAGCGGGCTGGTTTTCTAATGGATCTCTAATGAACCGAAAAATGGAATAAGTGAGAGAGAGAGAGAAAACGAAATCAGTCTCGCTAATGATCGAAGCTCGCCAACTTCATACCAAAGCCCTCTATGAAAATCCCCTACCCCACAAACACACAATAATCCCTTCCCCAACACCAGAATCTCTCTCCCCACCTCACCTAGCTTCTGCACACCTCTTCGCAGAGAGAGAGAGAGAGAGATGGGTTTGGCAGAGAGAAAAAACGCAACGGTTATGAGCTAGAGAAAGAGAGAGGAAACACCAGTAAAGAGAACAACGGAGAGAGAGAGGAGGCAAGAGAAGCATACCTAGATCGGCTTCCACTGTGCGTCGCATTCAGAGAGAGAGAGAGAGAGGTGAGGCCAGTGGGTTGGTTGAAGAAATGAATTGGCAGACAAAGGGTAAAAACCCTGATGAATTCCAGGGGTATTTTCGTAAAATAACGATCACTCCTATCGGCAAAACTTGAATCCCAAATGCTCCATGGGTTACAAGAATTCGCTTCAGAAGGGATATTGGGCTCCGATCTCTACGGGCCGATGTATTCAAAGACAACGAATATCCAGCTCCATTTTTTGATCCAAAGCAGGAATTTGTGGGCCCTTTCATTATTTTACCCAATCCAATTTGTCTTATCCCCTTTTATCCCTCAATCCAAACACCCCCCAAACGAATGCACCCAAAATAAATGGGTGAAGAGGGGTTTAGAGTTTAGGACCGGGAGTGGGAGAAGAGGAGAGATGTGTGCATGTGGTTAAGCATGGAACATGTATGTTAT
Source organism: Ilex asprella (assembly GCA_023539305.1). Lineage (NCBI taxonomy): Eukaryota > Viridiplantae > Streptophyta > Magnoliopsida > Aquifoliales > Aquifoliaceae > Ilex > Ilex asprella. The sequence goes on from CM042190.1 coordinate 34,164,665, forward strand.
GTCGGCAAGCATGTGGGGTGGGGTGGGGTGGAGATCATGATTATGTTTATGTCTACGTCATGTCACTATCACATTAAATGGTTGATGGTACCTCGTCCTCAGCTCTGCAAACTGCATGCTTCTAATAGCTAACAGCTAATAGCTATGGTATGACTGAGTCACCTACGATACCCACTTGGGCTTGTTCTGCAACTTGTAACTTGGCAAGGAATGCTAATATCTGTGATTAACGAATCATTATTATTATTGAATGGGTTAAATTACTTGCTCTTTTTTTTTTTTGATCAAAAAATTACTTGCTATTCATTCCTTTTCAGATGGGGGGAAAATTTTTAAGTATTCAAAATTAGTCACCAAAATATGCTGGTCAAAATAGCTATGGAGTGTGAATTAATTGCATATATACTAAAAACAAAACAAGAACTTTCTGTAAAAATTGTTAAATCAATCTATGTTAGGCCATTAATGAAAGATGAAAAACTTGAACCTTCATTTTGGTTAGTAGCATCATCGTCAATTTCCAACCCAAACTCTCTGCATACCCACATCAGCTAAACAAAAAATATATATATATATATTATTTGAATTTAATTTTAGAACTTAATTCAATATTAAAAATGATTTTCATTTAATATTAAAATTTATAATTAATTCAATAACATCATTAAATTAAAGTTTTGAAATTAAGTTAATATAATATTGATATATTAAAAAAAAAAAACATTATCGATCTTGTGGCGTAGTAGTCGGACAAAAGAAACAAAAAAAAAGCCTGCCCAACCCAAATGTTGCATTTTCCAGGAAGAGGACCAAATAGTAAAGAAAAGAAAGAAATTCTATTCTGATCCAACGACTGTGATGAAGTTGACAATTTGATCGACAATAAATATGGGTTAATCACTCAAGCCCACTGACTCCCACGTGGTGTGAAGGGCAGAGCCGGGCCGGGGCGTATCCTGAATTTCTGATAGCGCAGTGCAGTTCAGTTGAGATTATTGCTCAACAATCTGAAAACAAAGAATCATTAACAAGTATTAAATAAGTTTTGTTTCGAGCAATTATAATTGTATTTAATTTATTCACATAATTATTGAATTGACGGTAACCCCTGTATTTAATAGAATTCGTTATCAATGTAATAATTATAAACACATAATAAAAGGTGGAAAAAACAAAAATCTCGTACTTAAGGGGGTTTTATAGCACAGATAACCTCTCTTAACTTTAAACCGTTGCATTAAATTTCTCTAAACTATATTTTTTTGTGCAAAATAAGACGAACATTGCATTTCTTTCTCTTCTTTCTCTTACCCTTTTACTGTCTGTGATTCTCCCCATCACCGGTGAACAGTCCACCACCCTCAGTCATCTCTCTCTCTCTCTCTCTCTCTCTTTCCTCACCCGCCAACACTCGTCACCACCCAGCACATCAAAACCTCCACTGCCCAACACCCCAATCAAAAACCACCAAAACAAAACTTTACCCCAGAATATGGATGACAATCCATCTCAAAACAACAACACATGATGGTACTCCACTACATTTCATTTGCACCCACCACTCCAATGGCACTCTGTTCAGCCACAATGGTGAAGTTCCCATAAAATTTCATTGTAGGAAGATTTTTGAATTTTCTTTCGTGAATTGTGACCTAATTTTTTGAAATTCCTCCCTTTTTCTCTGTGTGATCAAATTATATTTTGTTGTTTCTTTTGGTGATTCGATGCAGGTGTGTGGGGAGATTAATGGTGATTTCGGTGGGTTTGTAAAGATTGTATTAAGTTTGTGTGAAGGTACAGATAGAGAAAGGGAAAGGGTAAGGGGGAAAAAAGTTGGAGGTGGAAAAAGAGTATTCAAATGAAAATAAAGTGGCTAAATTAGGGTATTTAATATTTTTTATAAATTTTATAACAGACATCTACTATAACACTTTTTTTTATAAAGTTATGGGAGGTTTAATACAATAGTTAAAATTAGAGATATCACGTATAAATAATTCTAAATACGGAGATATTTTTTATATTTAATATTATAAATTATTTCAATAAATAAATTTAGAATATAATTGTGGTTGTTTTTTGGGGTGTGTTATTATAAATCTGAAAGTTAGTGAAAGGGAATTACCGGCCCGCAACGTACGGAAGTGGCCGTTATAAATAAGTGCCGTTGCTCTGGTCCCCCTGAAATTTCTCTGTCTCTTGTGCTCTCTCCTTTTCTGGAACCTGAAAGGCTCTCTCTCTGCCCTCTGTTTCTGGAATCTCACATATGCGAACAAATCTCTGTACATGTTGTCTTTGTGAATAAAGGTTCAGGGTTTTTTTTTGTTATTTTTCGGTCTCTATTTTTCTTTCTTTCCTTTCCTTTTGCATTGATATTCGTGCAAAGAATTTCACCTAGAAATATTTTGTCTGAGGGGGATTTTAGGGGGGGACTAGTAGTAGAGTAGTATTAGCACTTTGAATGTAGCATCTTGAAAAATTTGTGGGATCATTCGTGGTTATGAAAGACGCTGCTTCCGGCCTGCGTATCTGTATATATCAGGGTAAACGATTCTTACTTTGTCCTTTTGCATCTCTCTCTCTCTCTTACTAAATTCTCCGTCCTAGGCCATGTTCGTTCATTAGGCAATAGGGAATTCGTTGCTTTGCTGTGATGTTTGTGGACTGATGTTCTTTTCCTCATTTGAAGGTTTGGTTTGGACTTGGAGATTATCATGTCAGCTCTTGTAGCAAGAACGGGTAGACACCGGCAACGTTATGAGGACAATCTTCGACTTGTTTCTGGGTAACTAACTTCTTTCTGCATCCACTTTTTTTTTTCCCTTACTCTTCAACTTTAGCTTTACTTGTTTATATCTTCAACTTTTTCTTTTTGATTTTCCTTTTATTCCCTTGTCTTGTGAAACAATGAATGCTTGAAATTTTATTTGGAATCCAACTTAGCAATGTTTGCATTCTATTTTCTTTGGGTTGAAAGCAGAAGGAGAAGCATTGATTGATGAGTAATGCTATGAACTTAAAAATTAGACTGAAAAATAGGTAGTGGATCCAATAAATGAAGAGAAATCAATGGTAGTAATTATCAAATCTAATTTTTAAGTCTATGTAGCATTACTCTTGATTGATTGATGGTGCTGGCATTAGATTACAGGGGAGAGATGCTTCCTCTAATCTATATACTGAAATGGCAATGTTAAAGTGGGCCTTATCATTGACTTTTTGTGTATGAAAACATTTAGAGTAAATATCACTCACACTCTTGACATTTTATTTTATTACACGGATACCCCTCACACTTTAAAAACAACACCGACCTCCCTTAACATTTATAACTTATAACAGACACATCCCCTCCAACTAACTGATGTTAAAATTGTTAACAGTCAAAGCTAATGTTATCAATAATAATTTTTAAAATACCAAAAATACCCTCTAAAATTAAGTTTTAGAATTTAAATATATGTTTTTCTTACACTAGAAATTTATCCCTCATTTATTTCAACACTTAAATTTTAACTTTCTAATTGTACTAATAACTACCTATCCAAAAATATTTAAACTCATAATCCAAACCCACCAATTCTCGTAATAATTATGATTTAAAAAATAATTAAGCTACTCAATATAATAGATTTGTATTAACTAAGCTTACCATAACACATATTGAAATGAAATATAATCTATTATTTCCATATTATGACACCACTAAATAAGCAATTAATTAACTAATTTTTTTTCCAATTAAGACACCATCAACTAAAGTAATTTTATTTCTAAATTAACACACCATGAATTAAGCCGATCATCTGACAGCATCACCCACCACCATGGGCTTCCAGAACCGCTACCACCCACCAACCTCCTCAACCACCGCCTTCTAGAGAGAGAGAGAGAGAGAGGATATGGCGACTGTGAATGACACCACCGCCTCCACCATTGACACCATCAGTGTCACCGTCGAAAACCCAATAGCTCCACCACACAAAACCAACCATCAACACCACAACCTCCATCATCCAAAACCCACCACCAAAATTTGAACCACAAAAAATTTCAAAAAATCAACCATAAATTCGATCTAAGAGATAAATCACAAAAATTCAACTGTGTGCACTAGCACCGCTAATGACAGTGGAAATTTGTGCTTTGATTTGATGAAATCGATTAGAGGGTTTAGCGACTCACCCGTTTTATGTGGGTTTTACAGATCTAGAGAGAGGAAGAGAGGTAATATGGTCTTCAGATTTGGGGTTTGTTGTGAGGAGGGGCAGGGCCTAAGATAGAGAGAAGCAGGTTAAGAGTGGTGGGTTTTGGAGTGATGGTGGTGACGTGTTGCGAAGAGGGGGCAGGGCCTTGGGGGATCTGAAAAAGAGAGAGAGAGGAGGAGGAGGAGTGGTGGTGGTGGTCGTCGGGTGGGGTAAGGGATGAGTGAGATGTGAGAGAAGAGAGATAGATTTTTTTTTTGACTCTTTAATTTAAATTTTTGGTAATATATTTTATTTATTATGTATTTATTTTAAATTAAAATAAAGGGTAAAAAAGTCATTTTATCACTTCTGTTAAAATGATAAAATGTCACCTATTGACGCCGATAAGGAGTTGTTGTATCATTTTAAAAAAATGTCAGGGGTCTCTATGTCATTTAGTCAAATGTTAGGGGTTGCGAGTGTAGTTTACCCAAACATTTATTAAGGAGTAATGCTTATCTTTTGTGTGTGTGTGTGTAAGGATTTTTGGCATGATGATCTACTTTTGTCCGGTGTGTGGAAGTTGTCCATTAAATTATTGCTGCTCTCATCAGTAACAGTTTAATCATGTTGACCTTAATAAATCATAAATAGAAAGAAACTCATTTCTTTAAGATAATCAAATAAGCAACATACCTAATTTCGGGGGAATTTGATTGGTGAAACTATTTTTATTTTTTTAATTCAATGATATAGAATTTTGATAACTAAGCAAATGGGAAGGAAAGTCTTCTCAAGCTTTCCCCCCACAACTTGACCATTTTATGAACTGGTAGATTTAGACGAATTGTTGCATTTTATTGTACCTTTTCTTTTTAGACATATTAAACATCACGCTTATGTACACTATTTTGCCACCTCCTTTTTATCCCAAAAATAAATCTATAATGGCAGAAACTGTAGTCAAGATTTATAGATTTTGGAGAAAATCGATCAACCTTGGCCTTTGCGCTAATTGAGACAGTAAAAATGCTGGAAGACCAAGGAAAAAAAATTATTTCCTTATGAAGTATGGAAAAAAAATTATTTCCTTATGAAGTATGGAAGGACTTGTCGATAAACAAAGTCTTAGAGTTTGCTGCATTCAAATCTGGAATTATTATTTGGATCAAACGAAATAGGAAGCTTTTACTATGTGACGCAAATTTTAGTTTGAAGGTTTTTGACTTGACAAGTATTGACTCGTTAGAAGTCAGGGCTTTAGGCAAAAAATTTAAACAAGACCCTTTCAAAACACAATACAAGCCTATAAATAGTATAGCCTAGAATGTCAAATTTTTTTTTTTGGAAGGGGAAGGGAGGGGAAAAGGATGTTTGAACCCTTGACCTCAAGAAGACAAAACATTTACAAGGTAAGAAGTACCATTGGACCAAAGACACATTGATAGCCTAGAATGTCATTTCAAAATAATTGTTTGTGCTTTTGGAGGTATAAAATTATTGATAAGCAGCTTTCAAATGGCGACCTTAAAAAACTGCAATAATATGCATACCAGCTTTTAAAGGAGCTGCCTCTCAAATGCATAACTTTAGTAGTTGAAATGAAATTTATCACATCAAAAATATACTTTGAAAATAACACCGTTTCTGATCATGTTAAGACCATGTTTCGACTTTCAACTTTAAACAATACACAGCGATAAAAGAGCAATCACATTAACATTAGGGATAGGGAAGTGCATTAATCTGTCTACACTATATGAGCATTACCATGGATGATGGCCCACTTTTTCAAATAGGAGCCCTAAGCAGTTGCCTAGCTTTCTGGGTGATTGACCAGCTATGTATGTCCTTGACAGTTGTCTTTCAAGAAAATGGTCAAATTCAAACTAAAAAATGTTTTGGGAGTGTAGTCGTTTTGTGATAGCAGAAATCTCAGGTATTCCAAAATTATTCCAGGATATCCGCATGAAACAATTCGCCTAAGGTGTTTCTGACCACGTCATAGTCCATTTATGTTCTGGTGAAATTCGTAGATGGAATGCTAAAATTGTGCAGCGTTTAATTTTCCTTCACACGTGATGTGATAAATGCAATTGAAAACATAATGACGTCATTTACATTTTCATGAAACGTCCAAGGCCCCTGCTTATTAAGCCAATGTTGTTCAATGATTTTTATTAAGGGCTACTGTAGAATCTCTCCAAAGCTTAGTGCTTACTTCAAGGTACTAAGAGCAGCAAACTATTTGTTAGCCATTACAGTATTACTAGATTCTTTTAATGGTAAGTTTAGCTGTTAATAGTCATCACTTGATGCAATTATAAAAGATTAGGCTGACAAGTGACAAACTTGAGAAAGAGGATGTGGATCTGAAAACACTTTCTGTTAGGCCGATACCTAGTTTAGTTCTTTTTACACTTCAACTTGATTGGACTGCCACGGGGTAAATGGTCATTCAGATAAAAATCTTGATATTGTATATTAAATCCTGAGAAAGTACCTTACTTCTATCAGTCACTCTCATTGTGATCGGAGATTCCGGATAAACATGTCCGGCCATGTGATTATTTGGTTTGAGTATTACTGCTTACTTATACAGTTCTTACGCAGGTGTATTCCTTACCGGCTGGCAAAATATAATGAAAATTGGAGCAGTGGTTTAGAATACAGAATAGAAGTTCTTATGATATCTTCTCCAAAGCGCGATGATCTTGTGTTTCCAAAGGTAGAGATTTTCCCTGCGTTTATCATCTTAATTTTACTGTGGAACTCATTCCATGCTAGTGTAAATCTCTAATTCTATTTTACTTTATTTTTTGTCAGGGTGGATGGGAGGATGATGAGACTGTTGAAGAAGCTGCATGTCGTGAAGCATTAGAGGAAGCAGGAGTGAGAGGAATTCTTAAAGTAGCTTCTGTTTCCTCTTCCTGCTTGGAAATTAGTTGGTCTTACTTTTATGCTTGCATTAGTTCAATAGAAAGAATTGATTTGTTTACTTGATATCTGGGGTCGCTTTGCAAAAAAACTCTTGTATCATTTCTTTTCCCCATTATTATTAACATCAGACAGTCTCACCAATTAAAAAGATGGTTCCTTGAATTTTCAACAGAATCAATGCACATTTGCTCTTTTAGTTGTAATACACTTGACTTAAGCTTAAAAACAATGCAGTGCTGAGATTTTTGTAATCTAAGATAGATCTTCACCTAGGAAAATTATCAAAGAATGATGCAGGATATCTAATTGCCGTGGAGTTGTTTGCTTGGAGGCGGGAATGTCTGTTGTTCTGGTTACTTCAAGTTGTTCAATTTCTTGACACCTCTCTTAGATTTTAATTGAAAAATGTATATGACATGGTTTAGTTGACCTGCTCGACTGGCTGAGGAATCATCTGCATCCTTACCTGCTGAGAATGAGATGATGTTTTGAGATTGTAGTAAGAGTAATATATGTTAATGCTTTCTGTCAACTGCTAGAATGGGTCCACATGTTGCTACTGTGATGCTATCCTGAACTTGTATAATTTTTGAATTTGGTCTCATTTTTTTTCTTTTTAAAAGGCTGATCTATTTTTATGGTGGTACTGAGGTGTTATTTTGGACCAAAAAGAAAAATGATGCTATTATGACTTGTTAAGTGCAATGACGGCAATGGAGATTCAAACTTGGGTTGTCCATCCTTTTACCTTTTTGACTGCTTCAAATAACTATTTGCTTTTTATGTAGGAAAACCCGCTTGGGATGTGGGAGTTCAGAAGCAAGAGCAGGCAAGACATGTGTAGTCTGGAAGGAGGCTGTAGGGGATACATGTTTGCGTTGGAGGTTACTGAAGAGCTTGATGTTTGGCCAGAGCAGGGGGACCGTAATAGAAAATGGGTTAGTGAAATTAATTTGGATATGATTATAGAAGTAACTCAATTGCTAATCAAGGAAACTTTGAAGTTGTTTTTATCATGAATTATTTGTTGCCCCCCTCCTCCTTCTCTCTTTCAGCTAGTCATAAAAGAGGCATTCAAACTCTGTCGCTATGAGTGGATGCGTAGAGCACTGGAGGAGTTTCTTAGAATAATGGCCATGGCTGAAGATGGGAAACATGAGATGAGGGAAGAGGCAATGGAGCCGCGTCCTGTTCCAGATTCAGATTGTCAAATAATGTCAACTAGCTGTTATGTGAACTCTTCGGGTGCCCAACTCCACAATGTTAGTCCTATGAGTCAGTCGTTTGGGATTATGCTTCCCGGCATACTATTTTGACAGTTGCAAGTTGCAACTGCTATCCTGTTCTGTCCATTCATATATTCTGGAACCCATAGGTTCTTGTACTTTACTAATGGTTTTGCTCTTCTCTGCAACCCGTCCCAAGCTAGAGAGGAACAAAAACAAATGTGAAAGACTTGACTGGTGTATGCCGTTTCTTCTCCTACAACTTGCTTCACTTCTGTTTTCATTTCTGAATTTTGGTTTATGTTCGCTGGGTCAGTCTTTTGGATGTGTGCGTATGTCAGGGTTTAATTTTTGAAAATGGTTATAGAGTAATTGAGTTAAATTGCAGTTCGAGTTTGATTCGAATACTTGCAAATTTATGTCGAGTCTTACTTGAGAAAAGATTGACAATCACAGATGGATCAAGCTTGAATATACTAAAACTCAACGAATAAACTCAATTAACATCTTTACCTACACGTTGACATGAAAGGTAAGCTAATCATGTAAAGGAAAAGTAGAGAAATGAATGTAATATACAGTCATAAAGATGGTATTGTGGATGGAACGCGTACAATTCTCCTTCCCATATGCATATATGAACACCCTCTTCCCCTCCTAATCTCCACCACCTTTTTTTTTTTTCCTCTTCCTCTCTAATATGCTCACTGCTTACCAATAATCTAACCAAAAAAAGTACCCAATAATTTATTCAACCTGAAAAGGTTTATAAATTGGTCAAAAAAGAAAAGGCAAGCCAAACCATAACATGGTACCCACAACTTGATGAACAAACTCCTCACAGGCGCAAGGGCCATTTTTCTCTGGGATAGTGTTTATTTTCTTATTTTCTTTTTCGGAAAAGGTGGATACTCTTTTAGTTTTCGACGATGCTGAATTTATGTGCAAACAAAATTGTTGAGACAATTAGTACCCTAACCCAACCCAACCCAACCCTATTTGTTTTGTGAAATCTCTGAGTCTGAGTTTGTGTGTGAGTGTGATGATATACACCACCCCCTCCCCCAGCTCCTCCACTGCCAATAACCAACTATGTGTGTATATCCTCCTCCACCCACGTACTAAGACAAGTAATAAAAATTCCGACATAACATAATTGCTTGCATATGCGAATGCGAAGGAACCGTCTTGAGAATCATTGACTAGGATGCATTCGGACAAACACTTACACACCCAAACTGGCCAATATCGATAAAGACAAAAACCTTTTTTCTAATTTTCAATAATCAGCAACAGAGGCTAGCTACCACCTTCACCTTCATCCAAATCCCAACGGAACTTTCACTTATCCCTTAACATAAATAAAAGGTTATGTATATACGATTGTCTACCTCTCCCACAAAAGTCTTTGTAGGGAGGGAGGTAGGTAGGTGGGTTTTTGACCTCCTGTTATTCTGCCTTGAAGGCCTTGGGTTTATCAATCAATATTCTACTCAACTCAGATTACTTACTTACACTTACAGGCAAAGCCTTCCCTTCCTATATTTCGAATGCAAAGTGAAAACTAAAAAGATCATATGCATTCATTCTAGACTACTGACTACTGTTACTGTAAGCTGGGATTCATGGTTGCAGCAACACCTTTCTTTCTCTTGCATTCCCACTCCCACCCAACATGCCTAGCCTCTCTCTTCGTATGTGGATCACACTACTACTTATTTTATCTTACCAAGGTTACTTAACAATCTGACATGAGATTTAGTTATGCCACAACTAATTTAAAGCAATAGCATTATTGTAATTGCAATTTCAAACTTATTGTAAAAGTAACTTGATACATAATAAGTATTAGGTCAAATTTATATATCCCAAAAACAACATTACTGGATTACCAATACAATCCCTCAACACTGTAGTGCCAAAATGGAATCCTACTCTACAGTTTCCAAATATATATATAGATATATATAAGAATGAAAAACATAAAAATAAGAAAGCTTTGCGGTTTAAAAAGAAGAGAAGACTCGTCATCTAGTGTTGGACTGGTCGTTGATTTTATTTTTTTTGGGTAGAATTTATGAATTGGATGCACATGGCTGACTGAGCAACTAACAAAATATCCATCTTCAATGAGAGCGCCGACCACCCAGTCTCAAAAGCATTTGGTAACATGATCCATTATCATAAAATTCCATTGAATAATCACCTCCTTGCAACCACCACATATCCCCCACCCCACCCCACCCCACCCCCCCAACCAAAAAGAAGAAGAAAAAAAAAACACCATGTTCGAACACCATGTCACTATCAACTAATTTATTAATTTGGTGAGGATCCCCGCAAATTCAGAAGATTTCTTAGCTATTTTCACAACTTATTTTCCTGGGAAATCTACCATCGTCTTGTCAGCCTCTTTTGAGGCTTTAGATTTGGAACATCAGAATAAATGGATAAGAGGCCACGCATATACATCCTCTTGACTCAATAGAGTGGACGCATACAGACTAACATATCAGCATTATTATGACTGAAAATTTAGGTGGTCGATCCGATAAAAAAAAAAAAAACAAGTTTGTAGTTGTTGTACAATATTGATCCAGAACAAGTGGGATTGTCTAGGGGAATTGCTTTCTAATGATGCCTTTCGTTATCTTGTTTTAATCTTTATGACACAAGAAAACATCCAAAATATCAGAATAAATCCATGATAATCTATATATGTTTCTGCAAACTAAACTAGATCTCCTTTTGTTTTCTAAAAAAATGATATCAACATCGTTTTAGACAATGTCCAAGGAGTTTTGTAAGTTAGAAAATTGGATAGTAATACCAAAATTTGGTAATGTTTTTTGACAACCCATTAGATCAAGATTGGTTTTTTTCTTCAAGAGCAAAAAATTAAGTATAAGTACACGATGGTGTATGGTCCCAAATTGCCTTCAAGAATTATCTCAAAACGTTACAGATCATGCCACTTTGCTGGAAATAAGGGGAACAAAAGATTATTTAAGGTGCAAGAACCAATCTTCACAGAATTATTACTAGTTGCCCATCAGAAACATTGAGCACATAAAAATCATACTAGCTAGTGCGGTTAAATCGGATAAACTTCAATAATGGAAGTGTACTGTTCCATCCTGTGGGCCATCTAACCTTTCCCAATTAAGTCTTGTTTGATGTAATCATATATATATGATGCCTTGTGATTGAAAGGTGTAACTTTGAGCCTCTCCCTCTTCCTCCCACCTGCAGTACTGAATACTGATCATATATATATAATGGGACTGTGCATATATTTAGAGTCTATGATTAGTTCCTCATTCATGCATATGTATCCTTGATAATTTATATATATATATAGGACCACATGAAAGGAGCAACAGACTACGTGCATATGCTAGAAATTCAACGGTAAAGGAACTAAACTAGTTTTAAACTGAATAAACTAAACTCTGATTGAGAATAATCATACAACAATGCAACAAAGGGAACATGCATTCTTATGATTATCATCATCAATTCACCATCATGGCCATTGAGCTCGCCCTTTCCAATCATGCCATCCCACTTATTAGCGTTTCTTCCATCATTTAAAACTGATCATCTCCCTTGGGTTTTGTTTTTGTTTTTGTTTTTTCTTTTTCTTTTTCTTTTTGACCTTTTACAGTATAATATGCTTTTCAGTTTTCAGTCTTCTCTATCTATGCATGCTTTTAAAGTCATTTAAAAATTTTGAGCATCGTTTACTTGAGAATGGTTTATAATTTTTGGGAATCATTTACAATTTTTGAGTTTTCTTGTGATTGATCCCAAAAATTTTAGAATTGATCCTAAATAACCCACAAAAATTATAAACCACCCAATCATCTCAATTTATTAACTCCTCAAATTTCATTCCCAAAAGCATTCCCTCTTGTAATTAAACTCGTCACATGCAACCTACGTCCAGTTTCCACACAACTTCGAAGAGAAAAAGACAGTGGTTTCTTCTATAAAAATCGAAATGCTGAGACTGTCTTTGTAAAATGTATACATATATAAATATACCACTCTTCTCTTCTTTGAGTTTCAAATAGAGTACTTGTCTTTCACTCCCACTAAGGTTAAATCCTAAGCTGTTGATCAACAACTTTGGTCAAGAAATAGAACCAATACATCTATGTCATCGTCAAAAAGCACGAAGAAGAAGCAGACACAGCATGAAACAGGAGAAAGGTTTCTGGGAGTTCGAAGGAGACCGTGGGGAAGATATGCAGCCGAGATAAGAGACCCTTCCACCAAAGAAAGACATTGGCTTGGTACCTTCGATACTGCTGAGGAGGCTGCTCTCGCTTACGACAGAGCCTCTCGCTCCATGCGAGGCTCTCGAGCTCGCACCAACTTCGTCTACTCTGACAGTCCTCCTGGCTCTTCTGTAACATCCATCATCTCCCCAGACGAACCCAACAACCACCACCACCATGACTTTTCTTCTCTTTTAGCCCAATTTCCCACCACCCAACCCGACCCTTCTTCCCACCTCTTGGTGGGCCAGAATTCCCACACCGAATGTCATGGGTTCTCTTCATTAATAATGCCTTCTGCTGGTGGGGAGCTGTGGGCTTCGTCGAGTTTCCATCAACAACCCGTGTTTGACAATGGTGGCGGTGGCGGTGCCAATGGCTCTGTGGCTTCCTCGCAGTCCCACCAACTGTTTAACGGGTCGGAGCTCCCTCCTTTGCCTTCCGACTTCTCGGGTTGTGTGGGCCCGAACTTGATGGAGATTTCGAGGGGCTATGATGATGTGGGTGTGGGCCTGAGCCGGGGAGTTTGGAGCGACCTTCCATCTGAAGGTGGCCTTGTTGGGTTTTCGGAGCAGAGAACTATGACACCCGGGTATGACTCAACAACGGTGAGCGGAGGATCCTACCCGGGATTGGATTGGAGCAAGTATGTGCACAGCCCGCTGTTCGGTCAGATGCCACCGGCGTCGGATGCTATAGATGGTTTCGAAACATTGGACTTGGGCTCCTCCTCCTCCTCCTCCTCCTCTTCCTTGCCACATTTTTACTAACCAGATCATACTAGATATGAGGATGGGTATGGGTATGGGTATGATTAATGTAAGAGTAACATAAGTCCGATAAATATATACTAGTGTGTTGTGTTGTGGTGTTGTGTCCTCCTTTCTGTATCAGTTGGTTTTGGATTGAAATCCTAGCTTAGGTTGGACTTGTGTTTGTTGGGTGTGAGATTGAGATTGAGAAGATTGATGAATCCGGTGGTGAGGTGAGTAGTAAGAGGAATTCACTGTTTGCTCTCCAACTTCCCATATATAATTTCACATTTTCCTCTTGCCGGATTTTAGTTACAGTCGAGTCAAGACAAGAGAAGAGTGCTGGCTGGTTGAATGTGTATACCACCATATTTCTTTTTCCACCATTTTGTCTCCTTCCAACTTATATTGGACTAATCTGTTTATGTATGTATTGCCTTAATGTCGATAGATCCACATCATTCATTTCAAAAAAGCAACACATGATTCATTTCAAAAGTTTGGGTTGGGATGAAGTTAGTTTTTATATATGATTGATGATTACGCTTTAATTTAAGCAAGTCTTTTAGAAACAAACATCATACATAGCATAAATTAACACGTTTGATATGAAAAAAGCATCAAGTAGTTTACATGTGGGACAATACTTGTGCTGCCATTAACTGAAAGTTATTACAGAGATTGTGGTGGTGATCCTATGAACCACATACTTCTCCAACCTGGTGTTTATTTTTTAGGGCAAATTATATAAAATCTCCTTAAACTTAGGGTCAATTGCACCTCATCTCTCTCAATTATTATGGGTTTTACTTAACCCCTCCTATTTTGTAAATAACTTACAAATATAATAAAAATCGTGAATTTCAATAGTATTTGAGTTATACGCACCATATAAAGTGTGTGAATAATGAATGTGAGTATTATGTGAGTTCAATATTACAATCTTACCCTTCCAAATTTATATGAAAAAATGATTGTCTTTAAAAAAACAAGTAATTGATCAAAGCTAAATCCTAGTTCTTTTCCAACAAATGCAGTGTCTCTCTCTCACACACACAAGTGAAATCTATTATCAAAGTACTGTCATTTTCAAGCAAAAAATACCGATCTATCACACTTTTTTATTTGTTTACCAATCTGCTGCAATTTTTAAAAGTGAAATTGTTGATTCAGTTTTCAACATGATTCCGCTTTGAAAGTGGAATCAACAATTTCATTTTCAAAAACTGAAGTAGATTGATAAATAAAATAAAAAATGTGATAGATCGGTATTTTTAATAAATTTCCACACAGATGTCTGTAATTTGGGGAGGTAAAAATTACTCTTTAATTGAGTGGTGGAGGTGTTGGTGGAGGGGAACTCAATAGTAGGTTGGGCTCTGGTGGAGGGGCACGCCAATTGTTGTTACTCCAATTTGCAACGGTGGTCCAACACCTCTCTCTCTCTCACTGTTGTCTCTGTTATTCGGGTTGGAAGGGATTTGATTGCTTGTTCAGGGATACTGGTGGAGGAGGAGTTTTTTGTGGGGTAGGTTATGTTGGTGGGTGAGATCGAGTTCGACAACAAGGGTGCTAATGGTGATCTGTTCATATGATCGAATCTAGTGATGAAAATTTTTGTAGTTGTTGATCAATTAGTTAGGGGGGGAGGGTAAGGATCTTTGGAGGAATTTTTGGGGATGAGACTGTGGGGGTGGAGAAGGAGTATGTGGGTGGGCTATGGTGGTAGCTTGGGAATTTGTGGTAACGAGCTAGTGGTTGGTTGCGGTTGTAAAGAAAGAATTTGTGGGGTGTAGTAATAACAGAGTTGAAGGTGAGCTATGGTGATGGTGTGCGAGTGTGGTGGTGGTTGTGGTAAAAGTGTTTTGGTTTCATTTTTTAAAGAAAATTTTCTACAATGATGACATCACAAAGAAAATTATATTATAATTAATGGTAGTTTAGTCTTTTTGTATAAAATAATACTTTTATTAACATTTGTAGTTTATTCACAATTTAAAAGGGATTTAGTAAAACTTGTAATTATTGAAAGGGTGACATATAACTAATCCTAAGTTTAGATAAATTTTTGTAATGTACCCTATTTTTAAATGGCATGTGATACATGCATATCCCAGTTGTATCACTTTTTTTTTCTAGGAGATACTAATATGTATGTGACTCTTAGAGCAATTCTAACGCACTAGCTAAAACCCCAATCTTATCTATTTTGGAGAGCCAATCTCTAAAATTTCTCTCCAACTCACTCTCTATCTCATTAGCTAGTTTAGCAAATTCATTTTCACTTGCTAAAAATAAAGAGCAGATTTTAGCTCAACATTTGCTTTTTTGCGCCAAAAAGTGATCTTCGTTTGTGGCTTCATCGTCTTCATAAGAGAAATCGTCTTTAGGTATGGAGCTCTCTTTTTCTCTTTCTGTTTGAGTTGAAGAAACCTGAGCCGATAGATTTTGGCTCGTCTTCACCCAAGTATGGCGTCCAATTCATCCAAGATGATGTCAATTCTTCCTTCACTGCTCCATTAATTAGGGTTTTGTATTCCCATTTTATTTGATTGGTGGCATGTGAAGAATGAAACAATTGTTCAAACCCCCAATTTTTTTGAGGTATTTTCTTTCATTTGCCTCAAGCTGTCAAAGCAATGATATGATTGTTTTTAATGTTTCATCAATTTTTTTGAAGTATTTTCTTTCTTTCATTACTTGATGGTTTGATTGATGATATTGATCAAGAGTTTCGATCGTATTGCATTCCATAATAT
>CM042190.1:34195884-34211987 GCA_023539305.1 Ilex asprella
AAGTCAGAGCAATACAAAAAATCAGCATTGAGCATTATAGAAAATCAGAAGAAGTAGAGATCAACGGAATCAACAAAATTAGCAATAAACAAAGAAAATCAGCATCAAAATAGAGGCAGAAAAAAAAGCAAAATCGGCATTACTGGAAAAAAAAAACAGAATCAACAAAATCAACATTAAGCAAAATCAACATCAAAGAAGCAAAAACAGAAGCAGAACTAGGAGATAAAGAGAAGCAAGAACCAAAACCATAAGCAAAAAAAAAAACATAACCAAAACCAGAATCAGCAAAAGAAGAATTGAGGAGAGGAGAGAAGAGAACACACATCTGTTGTTGAAGAAGAAGACATAAACAGTGGTATAAGTAGGAGATGCAACAAGGTACCAGTATTTTATGTCAAAGAAGAAGAATTAAAAAAGTAAAAGAAGAATAGGAGGAGGAGAGAAATAGAGAAAAAGTAGGTACCTGTGTGGTATTTTTTGTCGAAGAAGAAGACAGAAACAACTGATGCAAAACTTTCTGTCGAATAAGAAGAAAAAGAATTAAAAGAATAAGAGAAATAGAGAAGAAGGAGAAGAGAAATGGAGAAGAAAAAGAAGGGAAATAGAAGAAAGAAGAAGAAGAGAGGGGCAAACAAACCTGTGGCATCAGCAAGGAAGGAGTAGTAGCAATAATCCACTGACCTTTAGGTAAAATTAGGGTTTGGGTGTTGAATATATTGGGATAAGGGAGCAATTGGGTGTATTGGCATATTACAATTTTGTTCCAATTGCCTCAATCCAATGGTCCATAATAAAAATCAAACAATCTAACGGTCCATAATTAAAAAAATCAAACAACTTTAAAAACTTAACTAAAGCGTTGATTTTCACTTAAGCGAGAGGCGATCGCTTTTCCATCGCTTTAGTCAGGTTTGCTTTGCCTGGATTGTTCAAGGCGAGCCACCCTTGCCTTGCTTCACTTCTCGCCTAGGCGAGTTTTTTACAACATTGACTTATCCATCATATATTAAAACTCTTTCAAGTTATTTTCTATTTAACTAGGTCACTAATCAAGCTACCAATGGTTTATTATGACTCTTAAATTTATTATTCAACGAACTCTCATTCATGATAATTAGAGAGTTTGAGTCAAATTTCTACACATAAGAGATGTTATGAAATTTTAGATAAAATAAAAAATAAATAAATTATGAAATTGTGACAATTTACGAGGAGGATGTGGTGATGAGAAATGGGAATCTATAGAATAAAGTAGTTAGAAAAATTTATCTTGAGCTTTAAGCGGTTCAGATTGCTTGACGATTATTGATTCGATAGTTTTCATGCGAATTTTTTTTAAGACTCCTATCTTTCATCTAACTCTATCTCCTTATCTCATACTAACTGATAAAATTCTCTCTCTCTAATTAGACTTTCATTTTTTTTACAATTTTTAAACTCTCTCATCTCTCATATGACTCTCTCTCATATCTCTCACACGTTTTAAGCACACACTCTCCAATCTCTCTCTAAACAATGTTACATCACTAATGCTATTGAGACATAATTGAGGAACATAGATTTAAAAAGTAGACTTATTTTTTTTGCTCATGGATTTAAAAAGTAGACTTAATAATTACAACTATTCAGCATTTATTGAGACCCATTACTTATTCAATTATTGTGATTATCAAGTCTACTTTTTAAATACCCATTAAAACTCTAATAACAAGAATTATCTCTAACAAATTATAGGTTCATTAACATATATCATCTTATATCTATTTATCTATCTATATCATATTTTCATTTTTTTTACATCTCTCTCATATCTTTCACACATTTTAAACACACACTCTCATATTACTCTATCTCTTTATCTACCTCATACTCACACATTCTCTCTCTATCATAAATGCATATAATAAAATAATAGGAGTTGGAGAGTTTGGCTTGGACGGTTATATATATCGAATATTAGCAAAATTAATTTAATGCCAATTAAAACTTTAATAACAAGGATTCTCTAACAAACAATTTAAATCACACTCTCCTATCTCTCATATAACTTTCTCATCTCTCGTATAACTCTTTTTCTCTCTATTTATTTCATACTCACTCTTTTTATTTAATAGTATTTTTAAATTAATTTTGAATTGTGTAATTAAAGAAAATAATAAAAAATAAAAATTTATTAGGTTTTTTGAATTACTGAACAGTAATGTTACACCGATCAAATTTTAAAAGTAAATTAAGAGTTCAAATGACATGACAGTTAACTTGGACTTTTTTATTTGATGCTATGTCATTTAGACTTCAATAAAAACTCTAAATAATATGTTACCATTACTGTTAAACATAGTTTAATTTTAAAATTTGATCAACATAACATTAGTGATTACATAATGCCTACATTGTTGTTACTTACCACCCCTCTCCCGGGGCGGCGCAAAAAGAAGAAAAAAAAAAAACTTGTATAATTTATGGTTACATTACATGGTTTGAACTACACCGAAAAAAAGAGAGAAAATATCAGAAACAAAAAGAGTGTCCGATAATGCTTTTTATTTTTTTCTGTTGCTCCGGCTAAAACCCATTCCAATTCCAAAACCCCTCTGCTAATCACTACCTATGGCCGCCGTGGTGGAGGATGAGGTTGAGGTTGAGGTTGCGGTGTCTCTGTCTTAACTCTTAATCCCCAATTCCAATTCTGTTAATTCTTGTATAAACCCTGTTCCTGTTGGCGAAACAACAAACATCCTCTACGACTTTTTTTGCATTTATATATATACACGCCTATGTACAGATTAGCAGCAGCTATTCATTCATTCAGGAATTCAATTTTGTAAAAAAACAAGAAGAAATGGCCATCGTCAAAACCTCTCTCTTCCCCATCTCCATTTCCGGAGCAGAAGATGTTCCCTCTCTTGTCTTCTTCAAACTGGAATCTTCCCCGAATAGGAGGCGGCGGCGGCTTTGGAAGCTCCAACGGAAACGTTCATTTTCACCACTATCAGCCTCATTAGTCAGCGCAACCAACAATGCAATCTACACGCAAGGCGTTTCAATCCCCGGCGCCAATTGGTCCACCACCACCAAATTTCCGCCATCAAGGGACAAGATTCAGCCAGAGAGGGACGCCATCTCCATTCTCCACGAGAGGATTCGACGCGAGTATGGCAACAGAGAGGCTTTTAGGCCCGCTATGGGTTCTGAAGAGGCCGACAAGTACATTCGGCTGGTAAAGGAGCAGCAACAGAGGGGACTGCAGAAATTGAAGGGCGACAAAAGGGATGGTAATGATGATAGGACTAGTTTCAGCTGCAAGGTCGATCCTTATACTCTTCGTCCAGGTGATTACGTCGTCCATAAGAAGGTCGGCATCGGACGATTTGTAGGGATCAAATTCGATGTTCCCAAGGACTCCACGGAGCCAATCGAGTACGTCTTCATAGAGTATGCCGACGGAATGGCAAAGCTTCCCGTTAAGCAAGCGTCTCGTATGCTCTACCGCTATAACCTGTACGTTTTCCTTCTGGGTTGCTTTTCTCTTCACTAATTTGCTGCCCCTTTTTCTTGCATTACATACCTAATATTTCGTTTGTCCTTGACGTTATTCTTTCTATTCTAGTTCTTTAGAAGTTTATGCAAATGGTTTACACCCTCGTCCAAAGCACTTTTAACCAGTGGTTGAGGGGGTTCCAGGAATATAAAAATAACTATAATGTTCACCAACTTGTTTCTTAGTCTTTTCAAGTTATATCATCAAACCATAAAATATAATCAAAATTGATATGTAGGCTGTCTTTGAACATCCCTCCAACCCCTGCATTACATATCTGCGAGCATGAGGTGTGAGTGTGATTTCTGCGACTGTGCTTCCCCGTCTTTCCAGACAGGGTAAGCAGTTCTATCTGATAACTGTTTTACAAACTGCGGTAGGATGTGTCTCTATATATGTCACTGCCTCTTCCATGAGAAACACATATGCAATTTGTTTGCAATCCCTGCAATCTGATAATTGATTCACATTTTATGCTCTTTCCAGTCCAAATGAAAATAAAAGGCCACGGACCTTGAGCAAATTAAGCGACCCTGGTGCATGGGAGAGAAGAAGGACAAAAGGAAAGGTTGCAATTCAGAAAATGGTTGTTGACTTGATGGAATTGTATCTACACAGGCTAAAGCAAAGAAGGCCTCCCTACCCAAAGAGCCCCATCATGGCCGAATTTGTTACTCAATTTCCTTATGAACCCACACCAGATCAGAAACAAGTATCTTTTTTCTGCTTTTGTTTGTTGTTCTAGTAGGTTTCATTCCCAGAATTAGTTAAATCATATGGTTTTTCATAGCAGGCTCTTTATGACGCTAAACAATTGTATTTTTTTTTGGTCGTTTCCAACAAAAGATGCATATTGAAGTCTGTATTCAAGAAATCCATTAGTGATACACACTTCTTGATATAATTGAAAAGAATAGTATTTTACATTTTTTCTAATTTCCTGCTTTGCTGGATGCTCTTGATGTATATGGCTTGGACCCTCTTGACAGGCTTTCATAGATGTTGAGAAGGATTTGACGGAACAAGAAACTCCGATGGACAGATTAATTTGTGGAGACGTTGGTTTTGGTAAAACTGAAGTTGCATTACGAGCCATCTTTTGTGTGGTATCAGCAGGGAAGCAAGCTATGGTGTTAGCACCAACAATCGTCTTAGCTAAGCAACATTTTGATGTAATTTTGGAGCGATTCTCAAAGTATCCAAATATCAAAGTTGGACTTTTGAGCAGGTTTCAGGTACGCTAACATCTGGCTAGTTATGCCCTCTATTCTTGGGCTAACAAGTTGTTATTTAGGTGCTGCAGGTCAGAGTGGTATGTTAGACATTGTTAGATGTTTATCAGTGAAGTTTGTTCAAAAAATGAGAGCGTGTTAGAATTTGATAAATTTTTATTGAGCATTTTCAAAATATTCTATTAGCTTTCTACAATCATTTTTGGACTTCTTTCTGCACCTTTACTTTCTCTTTGTAAAACTATATCATGCTTTCTCTTCATTTCTTTTACACGATTATGGATACGTTCAAATTCATTTTCCAATGTTTTCTTAGTTTCCCATTATTTTTTACTCTCTTTCCAGAATCAAATATTTGATGCTTAGATTTTGTTAATTTCATTTTTTTTTTGGTGTCATTTGATTTTGAATTCTGTCCAGCAACATCTTCTTGGTCCTCAAATCCTAAATTTGACAGTGAAGCACGACATCTTAGCGAGTTGCATTAGGTGTTGTGGTTGTTGTGTTCAGTTTATCCCAAATTGAAGCATCCATAATCTGCGTCAGAAAATGCAGTGCATCATCATTTTATTGCCCTACTCTTGGACAATAATATGGGATAGCACTAGAACTTTTACCCTCTTGTGGGATAATCTGTTACAATATGCAGACTAAATCAGAGAAAGATGAGTATCTGCGTATGATTAAACATGGGCAACTGGACATTATTGTTGGGACTCACTCGCTTCTTGGCAGCCGTGTTGTTTACAATAATCTCGGTCTTCTTGTGGTTGACGAGGAACAGGTTTGCTTCCTCATCCTTTATGCTGTGAATGAAATGCCCTAGTTGTTTATGTGCATCATCACATACATAGATTTCAATTTTCTTGTGTTTATCTAATCAAATGAAAGCAATGAATTTGGTAATAGCAAAATTAGAACAAGAAAATAAATTCCTATATTAGTTTAAGTGAGGCCAACAAGTCAAGGCAAAATTTTTCATGAAGTGGCTTTATGTGCTAGTTCTGGACCTTCTTGTTAATGAGGAACATATCCGCCTCCAAGTTTTCTTCTGCCTTCATGTAATATAGATATGCTCCTCATTCACCTGCATCATTACCAGTCATGCTATATTTTTCAAAACTAAATTGTTAATTTTGGGTGAATGGGTGATCAGATGTTTTGGGTGTCTTGCAAGTTTACTTTTACGACCTTGGGATTCCTTTTTACATTTAAATTAGTTCAAGTTCGTTGGTAGCTGCCTAGCACAATGGGTTGGGGGCAAAGACTAAAATTTCATTTCAAAACAGTTGAAATGTTTCCCTTTTTAAGGAAATCGAAACGAATCAGTGATAGAATCGAAATTCTAATACTTTGAGGTATTTCATAATGTTTCAATACATTTACACAGTTGTTTAAAAAATTTGAAGATGCTTTGGTAATAATTCAACCAATGTTTTGGAAAAATAATTCTCAATTTTTGTATTCGTTTCTATTCTATTTTTCAAAATGGGGCGAAACGTTTCCATTTCTTATGTGACCAAAACAATGCACCGAAATAAAATTTTTATCCTTGGTTTAAAAGGGAGGGGGGTTTGCGAACTGTGAAGTGGAGTAGAGGATGTTTCTACTTAATTTTCGTAGTGTCATAATAGATCAATGCATTACTTACCTTAACCCAACCTGATGGCTATCTGTTCATAGTTACATGTTGGGCATTGAGTAAATATTCCAAAACATTTTTTCTGATTATTTACTCTCGAGTAACTTCCAGTCAAGAGTGTCATCATGATTCTTTTGTCCAGGAGCTGAGCTTTCTTTGAACTGAATTGTTAGAAAAAAAAATAGTGAACTTCTTGAAGTTACATATTGCCTCCAGTCGTGCTCTACAAATAGGTGCCAAAAAAGGAAGATTACTGCCAATGCCCTCTCAAGTTGGCTAATCTCTCCAAGTAACATTTCTAGTTTTTCTTTTTACTGAACAATTAAAGCATTCGACCTATAAAGGAACTCTCTGGAACCTTGACCAATTGGAGCCGACAGAGTATAGTTGACAAGGAAAGCAATTGAACATCAATTTCTGTGGCCTCTCTCCAGTATGCTCAAATTGTATGGATATATTGGTTATCATGCCTGACTATTAGAAGAATGCTTGACTTTCGTGTGCAATGCTTCTTTTGATTTACAGAGGTTTGGTGTCAAACAGAAGGAGAAGATTGCTTCATTTAAAACTTCGGTTGATGTTCTCACTCTTTCTGCAACGCCTATACCAAGAACCCTTTACCTAGCATTGACTGGATTTCGTGATGCTAGGTAATGCCACAGATA
This sequence comes from Ilex asprella, assembly GCA_023539305.1. NCBI lineage: Eukaryota > Viridiplantae > Streptophyta > Magnoliopsida > Aquifoliales > Aquifoliaceae > Ilex > Ilex asprella. Next base: position 34,202,968 of record CM042190.1, read on the forward strand.
CTAGTCAAAGTGTTTTCGTAAATCTTAGGGTGTGAACTGCTTTATGATTCATATATCTATCTGACATTTTGAGTATCCATCACACAATTCAATTTTTTTAATGGTTTGTGTCCCAACATTGTCTAGTGGACTTGCGTCGTCATTGAAAACAGTTTCGTTGAAAATATTCCTGGTGGCTTGTTCACTTAGTGTCTGAAATGAATTTTTTATCCATGGCCTGCGGCCATATGTACCGCACAGTGCCATAGTGGGAGATTCATTTCAATTGACAAAGTGCTCATTTTAAAATTGATTGGTCTAAGATACTTTTTTTTGGCATCTTTATTTTCCATCCAGTCTGATTGCAACCCCGCCTCCTGAAAGAGTTCCTATAATAACCCATCTATCAGCATACAGTAAAGAAAAGGTTATATCAGCAATTGAGCAGGAGCTGGACCGAGGTGGGCAAGTATTCTATGTTTTGCCTCGTATCAAAGGTAACCTATTTACCAATTATTTCATTTATCTTTTTCATTTAGGTTTTGGTATTATGATTTATATATGTGCACACACATATCATCCGCTTTCCATGTCTTTCAGTTAGAAATCAGTTTTGTACCTTTAAAAAAAAAAAAAAACAGTTATAAAAGATTGAATAGAAGATTGTAAAATTTGTGCACATGAACTGAGCAATTTGCATGGGCTTTTTAGTTATAGCTCGCACAGTTACTGTTCTATTTATTTGTGGTTTACAACCCTCCACAGGGCTTGAAGAGGTGATGGAATTTCTTAAACAGTCATTTCCAAATGTTGAAATAGCTATTGCTCATGGAAAGGTAATCTTTATTTTACTTGATGGCATTTGTACTGTAGATTGCTCCAATACATTACTCAAAAAAAGCTCGAAAAATCTAAACATCAATCATATAGTAAATGACATAGTTCCCTTTATTTTCTTTTAGATGGTCATGCAAGCTTGGTTTCACATATCTACTCTCTTTCTTGTCTAATTTGTTGGAACTGAAATCCCAAGAGCCGTTAACAACGTATGTATCGAATATCAAATTTTTTCTTTAAAACCCTACAAGGCTGAATTAGGGTTTACCTTAGAGATCCCTTGGAATTGATCTCGTCTTAGCATGAATGTATAAGAGAACAACGAACAACCGAAGAACAACTCGACGAACCTCGCGGCTTTCTGTCGTATATCCTCCAATGTCAAAATTCAGATGCAGTGTGGACTGTCATGACCTTCGAATCCTTGCTCTCTCTTTCAGCCTCTCTAAAAAAGTGAGTAAAGAATAGATGTTGAATTAGAGAGCCTAGACTTCTATATATAGGCTACGACTAAAACTCAAGGAGAAATAAGGACCTGACTCCCAATAGGCTTAGAATTCCTATGTTTAACCCAGCACAAACATCCTCCAGTCCATTAATAATAAGTCAGTCCACTAAAGACTTATTATTGATCTACGGGGTCTTATCTCAAAATTATATTCGAGTTCCTTATTATTATATGCTTAATAATCTCCTCACGTTTAAAATTACAGAGGTTCATCAATTAAAAAAAATCACTGACAATTATATTTAATTAATTTATTTTATTCCTTGAGATCTTACTACTCAACTTATTTGTCATGTCGGATAATTAAATTCACCTGCAGGGTTTGACATGGACAAAACTTATGAGCTTCCTCAAGAGGACATCATCAATCAATTTAAATACTAGAACGTGGTTTCCTTTAATATTTAATTTCTACCATACAAATAACATTGTCTCTCAATTCATCAAACTTATTGACCTAATATGAATCTCATTCTTTGATAAATTAAAGTGACAAACAATATATGCACATTACAATTAAATATTTAGGGATTAAGAGCATAAACAATCATAATAATCATGAGGTATTTATTATCTTATTAAATCAATAAAAGATAATAACCTCAACATGGGTCTGTCCAATACACAAAGTGTACTAGTGCAATAATCCGAGACATCAAACAATCTCTTATAGTCAAGACAGACTATGCCAAAATATTACACTACAATCATACCGATGACGTGTCCAATTCCATGTACGATTGTGAACATATACTCATATTATACAAAGATCCGATAATCTGGTCTTCTATGCATAAGCCGAACTCTACACAACAGATTATCTACAATATAAAATATAAGACACATATGCATATAAAATATAATACAAACATTTTGTCCATATAGATTCTCATTAAAATGGAAAGAACAAACTTTTATTAATTAATAAAACGAGTTTCACTACAAAAAACAAACTTTTAGTATACTATTCTATCAAAATTATCCCATTTTAAGTGTCTATTTTATTTTATGATTCAGGGCGGTTTCCCTGATCATTTTGCATTTCTTTTGTCAACCAGGACATGTCATTCTTCAATCTAGTATTAGGCTAATAGCTTACCTTTTTTTAAATGAAAAATCATTCAAATGTTCAAAAATGAGTTGAATTATTTATGAGATTTAGTAAGACGAAAAACAGAAAGTTAGAATCTATACTACATAATAATGCAGTGAAGATCCACTGGCACAAGCAAATATTTGTATATGAATATGGTTATTTATGTTTCATGGTGTGTAATTGTTGACTTGTGTTTTATGGAATTGCTGAAAGTTTGTTATAGTTCTTTCATGCAGTTTTCTACTTGTGAAAAGATTTTACCATGTCTGGCTATCAGCTTTTTTTCAATTTCGGAATTACATGTTATAACTTTGGAAAATTGAGCTCTTAAATGTCATTATTTGCCCATTTTGGCAGCAATACTCAAAACAGCTTGAGGAAACCATGGAAAACTTTGCACTAGGAGAACTCAAGGTTCTTATATGCACAAATATAGTAGAAAGTGGACTTGATATCCAAAATGCCAACACCATCATAATTCAAGATGTTCAACAATTTGGCCTTGCACAGTTGTATCAGGTTTTGTTTTTCTTTGTTCCTCTCTATTCTTGATTTTTACTTGCATGAGTGATAGGAATATTAATATGACAATGCAGGATGCACACATAATGTTCGAATTTGATTTTCAACCTAGTTATCTTTTTTACATCATCAAGTTTGTTCATTTTGAAGTGTTTCTACCCTGAATTAATGAAGAACATTGTTTTATTTTCCCTCCCTCTACTTTTTGAAATTTATGTTATCCGCTCAAGAACTTCTCTCTCTCTTTTATTTTCCATGCGGGTAAAGAGTAATTGTTAGGTTATTATAGCGTTTTACACAAAGTAACAGCTCATGTTGTGGTTGCAGGAAACTGTCTGTAGGAAATGATATCCCGTAAGACTTTCATGACTTTTGAAACTGTGGTTCTTCTGATTTGCTGTGGTTAATGGACATACATGTGCGCATATACATAGCCATAGATTACTTTTTTCTTTTGTTGATTCCTCATTATCCTCTTCCTCAAGTTTTCCCCTCTTTCTATATAGCTTTTCTTTTTCAATTTTACGTAAAAAGGAAAAAAAAGAACTAGGAGTGCTACAAGACTGCATATAAACCTTAAAAATCCATTAACCTAGAAAGGGGGAGGAGGAAAGAATGAGGAGTGCTTCAATGAGGCATATTTAACTTTAACCAATAAAAAAGCTAGGGTTAGAACTTAAAAGAACTTTGGTTTTCTCCAAAATCCCTGAATTCTAAAATCAGGAAGTAGGCCCGCTGATACATGGTATTGGTAGGACTTGTTGACCCATGTACCAAGTACACAACCTTGATGTCTTTAAGTATAGTTCAGCCTAATTGAGCCCACTTGATGGGATTGGAGCCTTTTTAATGGAGTAGATCTCTCAAACGCAGCTCAAGCTCTGCTGAAAAACCATAGCAAGCTACACGGGCTAGTCTGGCTTGGTTCAAATGAGATGTTAAATGTGGAACCATAAAGCGATTCTGATCAGAGGACCCATAGTGTTGAATGCTAATTGTCTGTCTTATGGTCAGAACTCAAAATTTAATTAAAAAGGCATTCAACTTATTGACTTTGAGTTTCTGTTGCAAATTATTTATGCTACCAGCTTTCGATTCAAGCTGATTCCTGCATGGTGTTAATTAGGGTCAGTTTCTTATATAATTAACTTGGAAACAGACTCAAGCTTGGTTTAACTACAAAAAACAAGCTAGCTCGAATAAGACTATCACAAGCTTGGTTTCATACTTCTGTCCTACTCCCTCCCTCGCTTGCGCAAGTAAATGCTTGGAGAACAAACTGGTTGGACACGTAGGGTAGAGCCATTATAAATTAAATTATTTCTTTGTATGAATAGACCAATCCAACTTTAGGCATGCTTGAATTGATTTAGAGTGTACCTTGTTTGAATAATTTTGTTCATAGAACAAGTGATAGTAATAGTTATTGCAACTTCATTTTTCTTTGAGTTTCTTTTTATTTTTCGTTTTTCTTTTACTTCCATTCCAAAGTTGCGTGGAAGGGTGGGGCGGGCAGATAAGGAAGCTCATGCACACTTATTCTACCACGATAAATCACTGCTTTCTGATCAAGCACTGGTATGCTTTCTTTCTTTCTCGTTTTCTTTTTCCATTTCTTCTCTGAATATTATATATGTAAATACTAAAGCTATAACAATATAACCTGGAGACAAGAATCAAAATTTTGTTTCGGTGCATTATTTCGGTCATCTAGGAAAAGGAAATGTTTCGACGTGTTTCGGAAATATTTCGACCCATTTCGGAAATAGAATGAAAAAAATAAAGAGATTAAGAATTACTTTTTCAAAATATTGATCAAAAAATACCAAAGTATCTTAAAATATCTTGAAATATTCTGAAACAATTGTGTAAATACATTGAAACATTACAACACACCTCGAAATATTATGAACCACCTCGAAGCATTAGAATTTCGATTCGATCACTAGTTCGTTTCGGTCTCCTTGAAAACGGAACCGTTTCAGACGTTTCGACCGTTTCAAAATGAAATTTTGATCCTTGCCCGGAGATTATCAGATGTACAATCTATGACGTAGCTGAAAATATAAATCAATTACAGACAAGAGAAGAAGAGAAGATAAATCTATCATATATTCTATTAATCAATGATAATGGAAAAGAGGTACAAGAGACATACTATAGCAAACCCTACAACTAGACTACCCCTAATGATAAACAAATATAAATAGCTTAACAGCAGCTGTTCTCTTACATCTGTGCATTGTTTTTCCATTTTTTACTTATCAAGAAAACAAAATCACTTCTGTTTTTAGCCAACCGACTACTCTGATTCCTCATGTTCTAGATCTTCCTATTTGCAGTTACTGCTGCAAGATTTTTGTGTTGATTCATATATGGCTTGAATTAAAATTTTAAGGGTGACAATTCAGGAGAGGCTTGCAGCTCTAGAAGAGTGTCGCGAACTGGGCCAAGGTTTCCAACTTGCTGAAAGAGACATGGCTATAAGAGGCTTTGGTAATATCTTTGGTGAGCAACAAACAGGAGATGTTGGAAATGTTGGCATTGATCTTTTCTTTGAAATGCTTTTTGAGAGCCTGTCCAAGGTCTGTTGTTCTCCATGATCTGTTCTTCATTTAGCTCTATTGCGCCTTTGTTACGTGAATCAATTGTTAGCTCTTACTGTCATCTTCAATGCCTTCAACCTCGTTTAAAATTCCACTTGTGCTGTGTTTTCCGAACGAAGTGCATAAATCATGATATATAGCTACTCTCCATAATTGTTGAAGTACCTAAAAACATAAGAGTTGCTGCTGTCCAGTTTCTTCTGTGTATTGAAAATGTTGAACTAGGATTGCACATTTTGCTAGTAGGAGTATTTACACTTGCTGTGACTTCCAGTTTTTTGATCTTACATCTTTAGATATTCTTTTGGTTGAAATCTAGGTTGAAGAACATCGTGTAATCTCAGTTCCTTACCAATCAGTGCAGGTATTTGCTTGAAATTATCTGAGCTTTCTTCTTATTAATTACTTAAATTTTGTTGATATGTTTTAAGATCCATTTGGCAATTATTTATATTTTTTAGCTGTCAGAAACTTTCAAGATGTCTGGAAATGGGAAAGTAAATGCTGAAATTTCAGAATCTATTAAAAAATTTGAGCAAGTGGTGCACCAAGGAATTTGAATGTAATGGTCCTGAAAAATTTCAAGCAAAATATTTGCTTACTGGGTGAGTACCCATATTACATATATTGAAATATAAGGGCAGATCTTCATTTGAAGATATATAAGAAATAATTTAGAGTAAGATGATGCATACATATATACCTTACACATATCATGCATGTATAACACTGTATCTATCGTAGTTTTAGGATTTGTCTGGGCTCTTATATGCATCATAATTTGTTAGTCAATATTCTATGTAAGGATAAAGAAAAAGAACTTCAATGTAGTTGGAGAACTTTGTTACGATTCCTGTGTATTTTTTTTTTCAGCAAGTCTTTTCCCTGTGTATTTGGTTTTTGTATAGTTAGGCTTTCCTATTTACCTTCAGACTGATCTGGGGGATAGATGCAAATTTGTAGATTCCACAAATTGCTATCATTTTGTTATATTTCCCAATGTCAGCTTGATATGAATATAAATCCTCATCTTCCTTCGGAGTACATAAATTATCTGGAGAATCCCATGGAAGTAATGAATCAAGCTGAGAAAGCTGCTGAAAAAGACATCTGGAGTTTAATGCAATTTACAGAGAATCTGCGCCGTCAGTATGGAAAGGAGCCTTACTCGATGGAAATTCTGTTGAAGAAACTTTATGTGAAGAGAATGGCAGCAGATCTAGGGATTACCAGAATATATGCTCTGGGAAAGATTGTTGGTATGAAAACAAACATGAACAAGAAGGTTTTCAAGCTGATAACATACTCAATGGCATCCGACATACACCGAAATTCACTTGTTTTTGAAGATGCACAGATTAAGGTAGTTATGTTTGTACCTATATCTGAATATATTTTTGTGTTAGTTTCTTGCTTCTCGATCTCCCCAATGATTGCTCCATGATTATGGAAACAAACCCAATAGCCAAAGGCTCGTAGGAGACTAACAACAAAATTGTTGACCCACCTTTTTGTTTGATCTGTGATCTTGAACTCTACATTTTTCAAAGCTACAGTTAAACGAGAGGTCACAAAGATAATCTTTTGGGAATTTAGCTAATGTTGACTTGTCAAAGATCCCTCCATCAAGTGTTAGTTTTTAAATTGCCTGCTTGTGTGTATCGTCGACCTTTTGGAGGGGCTCATTCCTGTCTTTATATTCTTCCATCCTGTTGAGGTCTCTTCAAGATAAAAAATTGCTACTTAGTATCTTTCTTTGAACTTGCAGGTTGTTTATACATAGTTATCTCATATTTCTCTTCTTCTGCTTACAGGCAGAACTGCTTCTGGAGCTGCCAAGAGAACAACTGCTAAATTGGATCTTCCAGTGTCTAGCTGAACTTCATGCTTCACTACCAGCCCTTATAAAATACTAGTTCCTACGGCATAGAGATGCTAATTCTTGGGCATGTCGATATTATAGATCAAGATGATATTGCATCAGGTGATTCCATGGATGTGCAAACAAAAAAAATCTGTCCATCATCAGGTCTGCTGGATAGATCCCCCTGGTATTATGAAGCAGGCATGGTTTTGCATAAATTAAATGTTATTAATTGTCATTGGCATAGCCATTTGATACTTGAATTGAGCAATTCTTGTGGTGGTGAATGGTGATGATGTCTGCCGCCTAACCAGATTACAATGTTTGTCAAATGCAGAATAGTATTTGAATGTAAGCTATGCAAACTCAAGTCTCCAGATCATTTTATCCTTTAGCTATCCTGACTGACTAGCATTCCCTTTGCAGGATTATCAATGTGAAGGGTGCAATGTTAGGCCATTACCCCAGGTAATATCTATCTATCTCAAATATAAAGGAAATTCTTCATTCTAGTAGTAACTTTCAGAACTCTAGTCAGTTATATGTGGTATTCCTACCTCCATCCTCATAATTCTTACAAGGAATGCTTTTATTTTTGTATTAGATTTACATTGTTGGAACATTTACTGTAAAGGCGGATTTTAAGCCTACAGCAATACACATGTAAATCTTATCGAGCATCATTGTCTTTTTTTATTTTTTTTGAAGGGTGCTTGGGGAAGTGTTGATGATAGGAATAGGACTATCAAACATGTGTTTGAATGGGAATAAAATGGTTTTCGATTCAGGTTACTATTAAGTTATTCTCATCTGAACAATATGATGTAAATCTAATAGTTGAAAAGGTCATAGAATGTCAAGCCAATCCATTTTGGTACCCATACCATAGTAGTAGGGTATAGTATACTATAAGGAGACTGGTTAAATGATTAGATCAGGTGCTCAAATCCATTTTGTTCGGGGATTTGTACGAAAATCCTTAAAAGAAAAAAAAAAGGAAATAGTGAACCAAAGCAAACAATCCAAAGTGGATGCTTGAATTTCAATATTACTTTTTCAAAGAAAAAAAAACAAGTTGGATTAAGTCATAATTTTTGGGTTAAGTTAGAAATTACAGCTGGATGGAGCCAAGCCAAGCCAATCAATCACAAAATAATTTGAGATTAATTTTGATACACTCTATCAATATTAGTCAATTTGAAAATCCACTTATTTAATTAAGCAGTCAAATACTTGTACGATGTGTTGGATATACATAATATCGTATTAGAATTGAATTGATAAGCATAATTGTAAAATCGGAAGCATCAAATCTATCATTCATACACTTATTATGAATTAAAAATATAATGGATTTAAATCCTAGTAAAGTTTAAACTCCTTTTAATTCTAAAATACTTCATAAAAAATTAGATCAAGAAACAAAAAATAAAAAAAATTATAATTACTATTTAGATATTAGGTTAATTAAAATATGTAGACATTCACATTTTGTAAGACTTGTAGGCCCTGTCTTGGAGAACCCTGTGAATGAATCAAAAGGAAGGAAACAATTTCAAATCAATTGTAGCTATTCGTTTATGTCCCCCTCAACCCCCCCCCCCCCCC